>NW_012193246.1:86177-114160 GCF_000504015.1 Erythranthe guttata
TCACAATTTATGATATTGACAAAAAATGGATTAATAAATTATTTTTTAATAATGAGGTAATTTCTTATTCTTTTATGCCCGAATAAAAAAAAAACAAAAAACAATTTTAATATAGCAATGTTCGATATATCGTTATTTTTGGTATAATATGAATGGTACATGTACTCTACCAATATTTTTATGGGAAATTTTGACAAAAACCCCTCATCACACAAGTCCAATTACAATGAGCTCAAATTTATTTTGTATTTTTAAGATAAATCCAAAACATTTTTTATTAATACAAATTAATTAAGTATCACCATTATACCCTTAGCTTATTATACGGTATCTTAAGGTTGAAAATAAATATACTTAATATTTATTTTTCTTTTTTTTCCTCTTACGTCGTCGTCGCACCACCTTTTTCTGGCATCTCACTCCTACCCACCATACCCAGTGCAGTCCAACAACCACGTCTGCTTCTGCTTCTCGCCGTCGCACCCCGCCGCACGAGGCCTTTCCGCGAATAAGAAAGCGAACAGTCCTCCCAAAAAATCATCAAAATCTCCCAGCAAAAAGGAAGTGAAGGATGGTGGTAAAGTTTCGACTTTTGCCACGTCATCAGGTAATTTATGCACTAATATTATTGGTGTTGGCTCTAACTGCTGTGAAGAAGTTGGCATATTTTCCGGTATGGCGGCGTTTGCAATATCTCCCCTGCCGAGCAGTTTGCCTTTGCCGACTTTTTCTGTGAGGCCAAAGGCGCTCATCACCTGCTGCAAGGCAGAGGCTGCTACCGGAATAGATACCGGAGCAACTGACTATCTCCGGCGAATGAATATGCATGCCTGATCTATTTCCACGGTCATTAATACATCATAATATATTAATATAGTTAATTAGTTTCTTTTTCGCTGAAATTTGATGTTTTCTTGTTAGAATTCATAGTGGTTTTTGATGTTTATACAGATGTGTATACAGAGTGGTTTTCATATTTATATAGTTGTTTATACAGAGTGGTTTTCATGTTTATATAGTTGTGTATACATAGTCATGTTTATAGAGTTGTTTTTATACATAGTGGTTTTCATGTTTATATAACTGTTTATACAGAGTGATTTTCATTGTGTCAAGCTTTGTCTCCGATAAATTTCTAGTGGTTTTCAAAAAAATTATAGTGGATTTCGTCTAGTTCGTAGTAGTTTTTCGAAGAATTTATAGTGGTTTTCAACAAATTCATAGCGGATTTCGACAAAATAGTGGATTCCATTTTGAAAACCTGTTGGATTTTTTTTAAATATTAAAAAGAAAAAACATTTTATAAAAATAAAAAAAATAATTAAACAAAATATTTTTTATTACAAAAAATGGGAAAAAATCAAAAAAACCATTTTAAAAAAATTGGAATTAAGAAAAAATAAACCATTAGAAAAACAAAAATAAAAATAAAACCATTTTCTAAAAAATCAAAATGAAGAACATGAAAAATATAAATAAGAAAAAACTGATCTAAAATAAAAATTAAAAAAAAAATTAAAAAATAAAAGAAAACCATTAAAAATTTAAAAAAGAAAAGGAGAAATAGATACTGAAATGGCGTGATATGTGGAGATATTAGGGGGTTTACATATTTAAAAAATGAATTAATTTTCTATAATAATATAATATGGTAACTTTCAGTAATATTAAATGGGGGTATTTTTGATAATTTGAGTCAATTAGATTTATAACAAATATCAAATAATAAAATTGGATTTATTTAAAAATCAATACCGGGTGTTTATCATATAGCCCTCATTTTTATGGGATAATTAGTGAAAACCCCCCAATACATTTGATTATATTAGGATGTATATAACTTCATTTTACATATTAGTGAGAACCCCCTATTTTATATTTTAATCAAACATAAATTCAGATTTTAAGTGGTATGTCTATATTACCCTTAGTTATCATATAAAATCACTAAACTTTATTTCTCTTCTTCATCTCCTTTTTTCTCTCCAGCCACCACCTCTCTCTCGTTTCTATCCCCAACTCCAACCCAAATCTCATATCCCCACCGCCACCCTCTGTCAACCGCCATCGTCGCTGCCCTCCGTCCACCGCCGTCGTCGCTGCCCTCCATCCACTGCCGTCGTCACCGCCCAACGGTGCCCTCGTTAATCCTTTACTCTTTTTGAGTCTCGCCAAATACCAGAAGCCATCATTCAGTAAGCAACAATCGCTCTCCGACTGCCTCGAGTCGCGGCTCTTGCCGATTCATTCAGCCCGAGGATGAAACCGGTGATAAAAAAAACTCATCGGAGCAAAGCAGTTAATTCATCCTATCTTTTGCCAATTTAGAACCAAATTTTCAGATTCGGTTCAGATCTGTATCTATGATTTTCGATAAAAATGTGGTTTGTAGTTGATTTTCGATATATTGTAGAGTGTAGTTGATTTTTTATACTAATTTTCTCTAAAACCATTTTAGGTATCCACAATGGCGATCTGATGTGGCAGAGTGGTAATTGACGATTAACGCAAGGGATTTGCGTCATTTCTTCACCTGAGAGTCATTGACATGTAGAAGTTGGGGATTGGTTGATACGGTGGTGATGGAACAAATCACCCTCACAGCCTTCGGATTCAACACATTGTCGGTGGAGATATAGCCCTTTTCTCGATGGATATGCGACTGTAATGTCCAGCATCTGGATTGAACTATAGTTGTTTAATCTCTTATATTGAGATTTTGTTATTTTATAGTTGATTTAGATAAATTATAGTTGTTTTCGATTTTTATAGTTGGTTTAGATAATTTTAAGTTGATTTGATAAATGTTTTGGTTAATTTCAATTTGTTATGGTTGATTTTAGTTAATTTGTAGTTGATATAATTTTAGTAAACCTGCTATTAAATATGCCTATTTTTTGTGATTGTTGGTTCGAGAAATAAACGAACAAAAAAAATAGTTGCTTTCAGTAATCTATAGTTGATTCTGGAAATAGTTGATTTTGGAAATAGTTGATTTTGGAAATAGTTGATTTCGAAAATAGTTGATTACGAAAATTTTATAGCTGTTTTCGGAATTTTATAATCGGTATGAAAACAAAAAACTGTACAATAAAAATAATAAAATTGAAAAAAAAAATATTTTTAAATAAATAAACGAATATTATAATTAAAAGAAAAAAAAAATGAAATAGATATTAGGGATTATTTGTCAAAAGCCCCCCATTACACAAGTTTAATTACAATAGGTCCAATTTTTTTAGAACTCTTTAAGATAAATCCATTTCAGCATTAAATAATAAAAAATGATAAATTATCACTATTATACCCCTAACTTAAAAGTAACGTATGTTTTATGATTGGAAAAAAAAATTAGAAAATATTTAATATATATTTTCCTATTATATCGTAACAACACATCCTCATATAATCCCACGATTGTGCGCCTCTTAATTAATACAGAGAAACCATTTCAAAGTAATATGTATTATCTTTGCCTATCTCTTTCTTTTTGATGATTCTTCCTCCATTATTGGGCTTGGAGAATCAGCAACTCCATTGAAGGAAATTGCAGAAACCCTAATTAAAGATTGGAGGAAATAAATTTTTTTAATGATTATAAATATTCCAGGTCCGGCGGCGGAAGGAGGAGGATTTGCATGTGGAGGAGCGGCGGCCGCCGCGGTGGAAGTGCACAGAGTATGTCTTCCGTCGCCGAGGACCACCGTGGAGAAACTCGTAAATTGTTTAGAGTTGATGAGAAGCCAACGATGCAGAAAAAATGAATTATCCCGCTATTTCGTGTGAAGGTTCATTGTGATGATGACGTAACCAGATGTAAAATATTGCATGGTTAATGGAAATATTAATATTTTTTTTTTTAAATACATTTACCAAAATTAATTTTTGTAGCAGGTGAATGGGTTCATAAACAGAAAAAAAACAACGAAAAAATTAAATGATAGTTGTTATTAGCCTCATATAATTTTCGTGTTGATTCGATCTCCTTATTTTCTCCCCGACATTAAAGGCTATTGAGAATGGAACACAGTAAAGTTACTGTTTGCTTCCATAATTCTAATAATATTATCAAACTCAAATTGGTTCTTTTTCTCTACTAAAAAAATATTCGGTTCTTTTGGTATCACTTCATAAGTTATGATTTCGTTAATCTTCAACTATTGATTATCTTTTCTTAACTATTTTTTTTTTCTATGATGGATTTTGGAGTATGCTTGTTCACATATGCTTGCCAAAGAGTGGTTTTCAATAATTATTTACAGATTTTTTTATAGTGGTTTTCAATAATTATGTACAGATTTTTATAGTGGTTTTCAATATTTTACATAAACCACTATAAAAATCTGTACAAAAATTATAGCGGTTTTCAATAATTACTGTACAGTTTTTTATATAACTGTATATATAAAGTGGTTTTCAAGTTTACATAGTTGTTATACAGAGTGGTTTTCATGTTATATAGTTGTTATGCATAGTGGTTTTTATGTTTATATAGTTGTTTATACATAGTGGTTTTCATGTTTATATAGAGTGGTTTTTATTTAAAAAAACTAGAAAGAAAAAAAAAACCATTTTTAAAAAAAAAATCGAAATTAAGAAAAAAGAAAAACCATGAAAAAACGAAAAATAAAAATGAAACCATTTTTTGAAATTAAAATAGAAAAATGAAAAATATGAATAAGAAAAAAATAATTTAAAATAAAAAACCGAAAATAAAATAAAAATAAAAATAAAATAAATACAAAATTTTCTTTTAAATTGAAATAAATAAAACTATTAAACAAAATAAAAAAAAACAAACTAAATACAATTCCTAAATTTTCAAAATGATAATAAATTGAAAATAATCTACATTTACAAATCTGTGTAGTTGTTTAGTCCATTATAATCGTAATACACATCAACTAAAACTTTTGAAATAGATCAAACTCGCCGGAGGAGCCTTCTCCACCACCATGGTTGCCGAAGATATAATCATTTACTGTGGTTGTCAACTCACCAAATTCTTCCTCTTCTTCCATTGTAGTAGCAGCAACAGGCGGTAAGGGAACATAATACCCCGTTGTTGGCGCCACCGGTGGTGGTGGTGGTGTTCGCGGCAGGTGCCGCACCATGTGAGAACCTTGCGGCTCTTGATACTGAACGAACCCACTACCACCGTCTGCGGCACCGCTGCGCCTGACGAACTGCGGCAGAGGATTCATAGAGCTTCGATCAGAGTCCTTCTGGGCACGATGCTTGTTGAGGAAAATGGTGAGTGGCTCCAAATAGTTAGTGAACCCCAACGAGGCCATTGCCGCTAGCACGTCCTCCGGCGTGATGGTTTTTCGGTATTCGCGGTGGCACCGCCCGTTCGCCTCGATGGTGATGAAGCTGATGAACTCGGAGATGCACTCTTGGATGACCTCCTTGGCGTCGTCGGCGATTTTGGCGTGGGCGGGGAGAATGCTTCGCATGATGCGTATGATATTGGCTATTGGCATGTACTGGTCCGCATCTCTTTTGAAGCCTTGCTGCTGCTCCAGGCTTACCTCTCCGGCGGCGGCGTTCGGTGGGGAGGGGATGTTAGCAGCATTGGTGGTGGTAGAAGCGGCAGGCGGGGCGTCTCCTTCTGTGATGACAATGCCTAAAATGAAATATATATATATAATATTAATCGGTTGAGAAATTTAATCAATGCTTGAACTTAAATTAGGATGACAATGCCTAAAATGAAATATATATAATATTAATCGGTTGAGAAATTTAATCGATGCTTGAACTTAAATCAGAATCACTAACTTCTGCTTATTTGAAAGCTTTGCCAAACACCACCTTAATTACAAAATAATATATCTCAATACTCATTGATCTTTCTTTTGTTAAACTTCATATGTAGTTCCAAAGCATGCATATACATAGTTCACGTATAAATTTGTAAATCAAATGAACACATAACGATATAAATCACATATTATAGAGGATGCATGCGATATTGGATCGATATATGGAATCCAATAAAGAAAAAATCAATATTTTTCAAAAATATATTAACCGAATAAACTTAAAACTCGAACTTATTCAAAGGACACGAATGAAATTGAGTAGCCATTTTTTGGTCCAATAGCTAACAAATTATGTGAAAAAAAGACGAGAAATTCATTTTTATTGCACTAATCTCTCACTCTCTGATATTCAATAACATTTTATATTATATGTCATGTTTAATTTTACTTAATACAACTATAATATAAGAATGTGTTGATGATGTCATTATTATATATACACATGACGTGTATCGATAAATGAAATACGAGATATAATTTAGAAACGAAATAGAGATGTATCCAAAAACAACAATTTAAGATTCTATTGAATAACTTTCCCCTTTTCATCACAACGAATCTCATCCCACATTAAGAATCCTTTCTAATTTTCTCCATATAGAATCAAATTTTGTTTTGTGGTATATCATAAAAAGAATAACCCTAATTGTTTGTTGATTGAATGAAAAAAAAAAAACTAAATACAATGCATTGGATTAAAGTGAAAAAACTTTGGGGATGTTTTGTATATATATATATGAGTTTGTGTGTGTGCGGGTGCGTGTATAGTGAAAATAGAAAAAGCAAATCAAGAGGAAACAAAGAAAATTAGAAATAAAATTAGTATGTATAGGAACAAAATGTAAATAATATATATTAACGTATGTTCTATCCAAAAAGAAATTTAAAAACTACCATAAAAATTAAAATACGTTACAGTAAAACATAAAAATAAATAAATAAATAAGATAGAATGATATTCGAAAACGACAAAAAAATACTTTTCTTTTTTATCTAATTCACACAAGGAGATCCATGAAGCAAGAAAAAAAATTATGAACTTTAATGGCACAAAATTCGCTAATAGAATATCAATTATCCAAAAACCAAACACAAAATTAACACATCCTTTTATTCCCGCAAGTGAGAGATGTGGATACAAACAAATCTATGCATATTATACTGTTCATATAGACTTTGTTTTAAAAACCGAACATAGGAAAAATTACCAGATGTGCGTGCTCTTCTGATATATTTATGTTCTATGTTTGAGCTTCCTCCTTTCTCCATCTTCAAGTTTTACTTTTGATTCAAATATTTTTTTTTTCACCTTCTATGTTTTGTGCACACAAATGTAACACAATAATTTTTATCCCACTTACTCTTATGTGTGTAATAAGTTAATGTGAAGCGTCTAAGGCACAATTGCATTCAATATATCGCAATTAAGACCTTTAAAATGAGTCCGCAAGTGTAAAATTAGGGTAGTGAATAGGGGCAAAATGAGCAAACAATATTAATTTTTGTTCCTAAAACCTAAAACTGGCGTGTGTAACAATGGAAAGGTCCTATTTTGTTTCCACTAATTGGTGAATAAAAGAGTTTGTGGAATTACTCGATTTAAAGACTAAGTGAGTTGTTGAAGAACACAAAAATTTTACTACTGAATATGATTGATTTTTTTTTTTTTTACTCAAGATGATGAAATATATGATTTTTATGAATATTAGACTTGATATATATAAAGTTATAAATTAATATGAAATAAAAAAAATATGTCAAAAAAGTTGTAAAAATTTCGTGAAAATCCTAATAAGCAATATTACATATGTATGAGTTGTTACACTTCTAATTGTTTAATTTTACTTATAACTAAGTGGAATTAATATTGATTCGGATGCTATCATTTATTTGTCGCTGCAATACTAAAAATAAAATATCCAAAAAATAATTAATTCGGGATAAACACGACTTGAATATGGCAATCATTTAATATGTCTTAAAAGAGAATTGTTGAATTGTTATAATAATAATATCATTGTATTTTCTAGAGAGACCAGTAACATAAATATTAAAGGCTAATTGCATTTATTACTTGCAAGGTTGAAATAATTAATTTTTATATTTCTTGAATTCTAAAAGCAAATAAAATATAATACAACATGTTTAGGTCATAATTTTTTATTAAGTAGGTCAGATTATACGAGATAGAGTTAATAAAAATCATTAGATATAGCCAAATAATTGAAAGTTAATTATATTGAAAAATAAAAGATGTCTCACAAGATTTACTTTTTTTCTCTCTATTTTCTGATCATGTTTTATTCATTAATATATATGTCAATTGCAATAAACTTATAAATAAGATTATTTATTTTGTGGTAATCGCATCACATTTTAATGGGATACTACCGGTTACTAATTGCCAATGAATAGATAATATCAAGCGAATAATTTCGCAAAATATCAGATCAAATGACGTAATCATGATATGTGATCAAAATTCAATAATATTTGATAGGTCAAATTACGGCCATCCCTGAGGTTTGGCCAAGTTACGAAAAACCCCTCTTGTTTGGAAATTACAGCCACCCCCCTCTTTTTAAACGTTTTAACATATGATTTATGTAATTTGGTTACCGAACCAATCGTATATTTAGTTCAGTAAACGGTATGAAATGTTGGCGTACCGAAATTTCGGCTCGGCCTTACCGAATTAACATCCCTAAATTTACCTCTAGAGAGGTCTTTTCGTAAGATAATACATTATTGAGGGGGTGGCTGTAATTACCCAAGAAGAAGGGGGATTTTCGTTATTTTTGGCCTTAATTTACCTTATTTGATATGTCGCTAAAGCTCATGGTGAAACAATTAGGCAGAAGAAACAAATCAGCAATATTATTCTAAAACTTGAAGACTTAGATATTACTAAAATTCTAACTTTTATTGCATGTATGTTTGGTTGTTTCAATTTATATAATAATATATAAAAATTGAATTTCACCCTCAATTGATTGACATTTGGTAATTTCAATTGATATCAGGTATTCAATTTAATCTCATGTGGCAAATTGATTGGTGAAAATAAATTATCAAAAAACATGTCATCATTTTCAAAATTAAAGGTAATTAAATATAATTTATTATTTTATTAATATATTTATATCCTACCATTTATAAAATCTCTAAATATATCAATTTTCTTGAAAACTATAAATAGATTTATTTTTTAATATAATTTGAACAGTAATTAATTTAATTTAAATTTAGTTAAATTCAATTTAAAGTCTTCCCTTATTATGGTTGCATGATTGGTGATGTTACGGAAATTTTGTATATTTTTAATAAATTTGAATTTATAATAAAAAAAATATGCAGAATAAATCATTTAATATTAGGGCAAATGGCAAAAAGGCCCATCATTTGAGACTTAAATGCACATTGGTCCAGAAAAAAACAGTCTCTCAATTAAACCCATTCCATGTTTTTAGTCTAAAATATCATCCATAATATAATTCTTATGCTATAACTTCCTTAATATTACACATTGACCCTGGATTTAAACAAATATATCACATTAACTCCCAAAATATTTTTTTTCAGAAAATAATTTTTTTTCTGAATTTTTTTTTCCGGCCAGATTTTGGCGTTGACTTTTTTTTTTTTTTGAAAGCTTTTTTTCCTGAAATTTTTTTCCGGCCGGTCAACAACCGTTGACTTTTTTTTTTCTTAGAAAAAAATATTTTAATTAATATTACTGTCTTGGCTACTAAATTACTGTCTCAGACAGTAATCTTACTGTTTGGGATAGTAATATTATGAATATTATTTTCCCGAACAGTAATATTATTAATATTATTGTCTAAGACAGTTAAATTACTGTTGGAGACGGTAATTTAGTAGCCAATGCAGTAATATTAATTAAAATACTTTTTTTAAGAAAAAAAATTCAAAAAAAAAGAAGTCAATTAACAGTTAAATTACTGTCTCCGACAGTTAAATAACTGCTGGAGACAATAATTTAGCAAAGAATACAGTAATATTGATTAATTTTTTTTTTAAGAATAAAAAAGTCAATTAACAGTTAAATTACTGTCTCCGATAGTTAAATAACTGCTAGAGACAGGAATTTAGCAACGAATACAGTAATATTAATTAAAATATTTAAAAAAAAATCAATTAACAGTTAAATTATTGTCTCCGACAGTGAAATAACAGCTGGACACAGTAATTTAGCAGCAAAGACAGTAATATTAATTAAAATATTTTTGAAGAAAAAAAAAAGTCAATTAACAGTTAAATTACTATCTTTGACAGTTAAATAACTGCTGGACATAGTAATTTAGCAGCCAAGACAGTAATATTAATTAAATATTTTTTTAAGAAAAAAAATTATAAAAAAAAAAGTCAACGCCGGAGACCCGGCGGTCAACGACAGTTTACCGGCCGGAAAAAACTTTCAGGAAAAAAAAAGTTTTCCAAAAAAAAAAGTCAACGCCGGAGACCGGCGGTCAATGCCGGAGACCGACGGTCAACGGCGGCGACCGGCGGTGTCCGGTGGTGGCGGGTCAAAATTGGGGTCAAAATTCAAATTAGGGTTAAAATTGGTTAATTGATGAAATTGGGCTAAATTGGGGTGTAAATCATGAAATTGGAGTTGAATTGAGTTTCGATGAATTGGGGGTAATTTTAGTATATATAAAAGGATTTTCCTTATTTGCAAATAAGTTTGAATGAGCTGGATTTATTTGAAAGACAAAAAAGTTGATGTCCCTCTTTTAATTAAATGCCCTTATTATGGGCCTTTTTGTGATTAACCCTTGATATTAATATATTATACATTTTACATGAACATAACCAGAGAATATGTTTTTTTTTAACTAATTTAATATTATATATAAACATTATCTGTATAAAAGAAAGATACATGTTCGAATTTACTATATTGCGGAAATTGGCACTATAATGTTTTCTGCCATGTGTGCAGTAATAGTATCCCAACTATTTACTATATTGAAAATTATACTACATGAATTGAATTTCATGTTATTGTTTTAACTTTCGCTTTTTCTTTACCGAATCCAGTGACAATAAATTATGATTGATTTAATTTTTTTAATTATATACTTATTAAAATACAAACTTTCTCATGATTATACTAATAAATTGAAGAATATAAGTTAAGTTTAATCAATTGATAAAAAAATATTGATTTTATATATTTGAAAATATAGCAATACTATTCTAAATCTTTAATATTAAATTCGTTTATTATCTTTATTTAATACCAAAAATTCAGAATATCAATTGTTTTGTTTAAAATGTATAATGATCGTATATACTATATATCTTATTCTACTAAAAATATTTCTCTATAACTTTGATAAATATAATTAAGTACATAACTAGAGCAACTCCAACTTAAAAGTATCAAAATAATTTTGCATATTTATGTGATATTTAATATGCTCCAACCATAGGTATTAAATGGTTGTTAATTAAAAATATTTATATTGATTAATATATCTAATTGTCACATATCATTTTCTAAATGGACTCTGAGGTGGTTAAATTCATAACTCATGTTTGATATTTTATTCCGCATGAAGTATTTTTTAGTATGAAAATGGTGGTTAAAGGTTTTGATAGCCCATTTAATAACCTCACTCGAGGTGTTGTTACTTTACATAATTTATATTAACAAATACAATATCAATCGCCAAATCAGTAGTTTCTACGATCCATTTTAAGTTACAAACTCAATAAGATATTTATAAATTATATAAAAGACTACAATTATATTGCAGAATTATGTGTGTGTCTATCTAAATGAGAAAGTTTGATGCAATATTGTTGCTATGGATGAAAAGTATCAAATTTCAAGTATCATAGTATACCAATAAAAAAATTATCTAACAAATATCAAATTAGTGGTTATCATTCCATTAGGTACGATATTTGTACCATATTGAACTTATACGAGTTACTACAATTCATTATAGTGTGGGTAAGGATATAGACATCCTATCACGGAAAAAAAAAACTGTTTAGCTATAAATATTCTGACTAATTTTTAAAATTAAAATTTTAATTCATAGGAAAATAAAAATATTAATGTAGGGTATTATAGCATAAATAATTTATTATTAAATATTTTAACACCGTATATATCTCACTATATTTTAATATTGGAATACATGAGTTCTTTTGTCTAACTTACATGTTATGTATCTAAATTAGTGAAATATTCTTAAGTTTTATTTCCCCATTATATATAATAAGATATACTTATTTTGTTAATTTACATTTTTAAAATATTTGTAAAATAAAATTATTTATTTTATAATGTTTATAAGAATCTATATCGATTCTATATCTCTATTTTTTTGACATCACAATATATTCGACTGATTTACAAAAAAAAAAATCAATTAATTTTTATTTTTCCATTTATTATTTATATAAGCATTTTATAGTGACTTTTATTTACTTGAAATTTGATCTATTTTCATTAGCATCAGCCTTTATATTAGTTTGTAGCATATGGTCATACGTGTAAATTAATTTAAGTTGTATATTAACAGAGATAAATTACGAAAACCCTCTGAACTTAGGCTAATTTAAGAAAAACACCCCCACATATTCGTAATTACCAAAATCCCGCTAATGTTTGTTTCCGTCTTACATCGACCCCCATACAATATGACTTTTCACGGAATTTTTTTATTACTTGGAATATTCCCCGAAAAATGTTGATTCTACCCCGTACACACGACATTTCTTTATGGTACTTTTTTAAGACAAAAATTACCCTGAGGGGGCTTTTTAGTACGTTTTGTAGGATGTTAATCACTATAGGTAAACAAATTGTAAACGGCGGGGGGCTTTTTGGTACGTTTTGTAGTTTAGGGGGTCTTTAGTACATACCCCATAGTTCAGGGGTGCAAACTGTACTTTCCCCTATATTCAATATGTGTTTTTGGATTCTTCAACTACCACAGATAAGGAAGTTAATATAAATGTTGCGAGATTGAATATAATTATTTTTTATACAAAATAATAGATCATTGCAAAAAACATTGATGCAAAATATGAATTACAATTCTGATTAGTATTAGCATTAGAATTAGAATTACAATTAATATTCTTTGAATTAGTATTAGTATTAAAACTAAGATTATGATTCGGATTAATATAGTATTAGAATTAATATTAGGATTAGGATTAGGAGTATGATTAATATTAATATTATAATTGCAATTAAGATTATAATTATGATTAACACTATAATTAGTGACATCTATTACTATTAGGATTATGATTAGCATTAGAATTAGGATTATGATTAGAAATAAGATTAGAATTATAATTAGAATTAACATTAGCATTAGCATTATTAGTATTAAAATTATTAGGGTTACGATTAGAATTATGATTAGTGTTAGGAATAGGATTAGGACTAGGAATTAGGATTATGATTATAATCGTGAGTAGTGTTACGAATATGATTAGGAATATGATAAGGATTTGGTTAATATTAGGATTACAATTATAATTAGCATTAGTATATCCAGATTAGCATTAACATAAAAATTAGTATTAGCATTAGTACATGTAAATTTGAATTAACACTACAATATTAACATATTAATATTAGTAATATAATTAATTTTTGTATTTGTATTAGTATTAGTATTAGTATTAGTATTAGTATAGTATTAGTATTAGTATTAGTATTAGTATTAATATTAGTCTTAGTATTAGTATTAGTATTAGTATGAGTATCAATATGAATATTCGTATTAGTATTAGTATTAGTATTAGTATTAGTATTAGTATTAATATTAGTATTAGTATTAGTATTAATATTAGTATAAGTATTAGTATATATTAGTATTAGTATTAGTATTAGTATTAGTATTATTATTAGTATTAATATGAGTATCGATATTAGTATCAGTATTGGTATCAATATTAGTATAAATATTGGTATCAGTATTGGTATCCATATTGGTATTGGTATTGGTATCAGCATTGGTATCAATAATGACGTATACATCTAATCCCTTTTGCAATATTTATATGTTGTATTGTTGTTTGAGTAATGTGCATCACTAATTGAACGACGTTAGTGATAAACTTGCAGGTTATTTGAATATCTATTGTGTTACTTCTCTGCTACCGTGTTTTTCGTTAAGTTAGTTATTTTGCTGAAGATTGATATGGTGTAGTAGATTGTATTCCAAATATCCACCGCAAATTCATAACGTATTTGAATTCAAGGTGTCTATATTTATTCGATTAAAAAAACTTTCTAAACCCTAAAATCGATTTAGGAGAGAAGAATCAGAGCTATCAAGCTCAAGTCTCGAATCTTAACTTCAAATTCATAACGTATATGAATTCAAGGTGCTTATATTTATTCGATTAATTTTTTTTTTATAATCCTTAAAATCGATTTTAGAGAGAAGAATCGAGACTTGAGTACAACTCCGAATTGAGAGATAAGGTTTATGCTTTTTTATTTCCTTTCATATTGTTTTACTTAAATTTGTATTTTTATAAAGAGATAGTCGTTTTTATATTATTATTTTTTTTCATTTCAAAACAGACATCCGTGCAACGCACGAGTAAAGTACTAGTAATATAGAAACTACGATGCTTACCTCATATCACAGATGTCCGATGGTTGATTTTGAATTATGATGTAATAGCTGAAGGTCCATGTCACGTGTTCCCACTCAGGGTAAAAAATATTTTCGTTTCAATTGTCAACTTCTCACCACAATATTAATTTGGGCCTAACACTAACTTTAAATAAGAAGATAACAAAAAGGGCCATAAGCCAATTACAATTGCTTTTGAGAGCGTGGCTAACGTAAACACATGCGGCTCAACAGTTAAAATTATACGTTAAAAGTCAATCAACTATATAACTAATGGCCCAAATAGGTCTCATTTTTTATTATTATTATTATTATTATTATTATTATTATTATTATTATTATTATTATTATTATTATTATTATTATTATTATTATTATTATTATTATTATTATTATTATTATTATTATTATTATTATTATTATTATTATTATTATTATTATTATTATTATTATTATTATTATTATTATTATTATTATTATTATTATTATTATTATTATTATAAGATAAATAAAAATACATATTAACTAATTATTTTATTTTATTTTTAATTAAAATAAAAATTACAATTTATTTATTTTTATCGTTTTAATTTTCAAAGAAAATCCTTACTTCAAAACTAAAAGTACATTACTATTTATTTATTTATATTGTGTAGTATGCATTTTAATTTAAAATCTAATTACATCCTAAATGAGATGTTCGATATTATTTTTAAAATATATATTAATTGCATTATTTAAAAAAGGACAAATGGCAAAGAAGCCCATCACATGGGACTTAAATGCATTTTGGTCCACAAATAAAACAGTCTCTCAATTAAACTCATCCCCATGTCTTTAGTCTAAAATACCCTCAATAATATAATTCTTATCAATTCCACCCATTATGGTCTAACTTCCTTAATATTACACATTTACCCCGAATTTAAATAAATATATCACATTAACCCCCAAAACTTTTTTTTTTCAGAAAATAATTTTTTTTCTGAAATGTTTTTTTTCCAGCCAGATTCTGGCGTTGACCGCCGGTCTCCGGCGTTGACTTTTTTTTTTTCCTGAAATTTTTTTCCGGCCGGTCAACCACCGTTGACCGCCGGTCTCCGGCGTTGACTTTTTTTTTTTTTTTTCTTAGAAAAAAAATATTTTAATTAATATTATTGTCTTGGCTACTAAATTACTGTCTCAATATATATAAAAAATCGACCACAGGCTTCCATGATGAACTATTGGGGCAAAAAAATTCCATTTCAAGTGATTCTTGAAGTTGCACCTTCAACTAATTCAATTATGTCCAAACCTATATAAACAATAATAATAGCATCTATCCAAAATAAGATCAATATAAAATGCAACTTTACATTGAAAGTTTTGTCACACTCTATAAATGAAAATACTTTACGAGAAACTACATTCATCACTGTTGGGGGTAGAATTGGCATAGTGCGCTAAATGACATGGGCCGAGCTGGATCATCGGAAGGATGAGACCCAATTCAAAATCCCACCTTGACCAAGCAACCTTAGATACGATTTCAAAAGGACTATTTTCGCATCAAGAAAATCCTATACCTTGAGAAACACGCTTTCAATCCAGGAAGGAAGGAGAATCCTTTGAATTGATCTCATGTACATCTCAGATCCACCACCGGCCCAGCTAGGTCACTAAGTCCTAGATACGGTTTATCTATGGATCATAACCGAAATCCAAAGGATCCCTAGACTGGTGGAAGACGTTTGATACAAAAAGTAATATCAATCCCACTCTATGTGGACTCAAAAACCCTAGGCCTAAAAATATGATATAAAAGGTTCCATCAGATCCAGTCAGCATATACGAATAACACAAACATATATGTTTTCTCTCGATAATTATTTTCCAAACCCTAATTATGATGGAGTATATTCCTTGAAGATCTTCTTTGATCGTCACAAGAGATAGTTGTTGACGAAAACTTGACCGCGTATAAATTTGCGCAATTAATCACCTATAACATGAACGAGAAGATTCATACTCCTCTAAGCACACAACCCATATTAAATTAAACAATCACCTCGATCACCAAAATAGAATAATCTCTTTATGTTGTAGAGACTACGATTACTACATTCTTTTACAATAATAAAAACTAGCAATAAGTGATCATGTTTGATCAATATCCCTCTCAGGGATGACATCAACAAGTGATCATGTTAGATCAATATCCATGTCATATGATACCTAGGGATAAGTTAATCTTTATTCCAAAAGCTCTATTAACATTTCTCAAGGTTATTCCACCACTAACACAAATGTTTATATTATAAGAGGAACGTGTAAACCCAAGACTAAATTGAATACATACATAAAATATGAATGATTAAATTATCCAATATCTATAAGGAGTACAAATACGCGAGAACTACATTAGAATCCTCATTTTAAATTTCATTTTTAACCTCAATTTCAATTATACATGGGACGAAATCAGTGTTCCGCAACTCATACCTCGACATACCTCTAGCAGACATCCTTTTATTTCAAATTCATTGCATAAATAAGTAATCCACCTATCAATTATTTTTTTAGGAGAAATATTGTAAGGACATATAACATAACAATTTGTAAATTCATAAGATAGTAAGTCCACAATTGTTTTATATAAATGACACCGAATCTGGACAATCCGTTTGACATCGAATATGGACAAGGGATTCATAGGGTCATTAACTTGGTAGTTCAAGAAACTTTCATTAATGCCGTTCGTGAATGACTCTTAATTTTCATTCTTTGATTGACTTATAAATACTTCCTCCCTCATTGTATTGAACAATTGAATTTTGGAGTTGAAAATAATTTATATAAATAAAAGCTTATACACTTTCTTCTCTTATCTCTTTGGTGGATTTCCATTGAGTGGCGAGTTGATTTCCTTTGAGAGTTTCACTTGTGTTTTCCCCTTTCATTCACCATTAGTTCGGTGTCAATAAATCTCATGCAAAATAAATCATTTATGTTGGGAGATAATGTATATTTGAACAAGTTATAAAATTTTAAAAAAGCAAATAAAAAAAATTTGGGAAAAGGTATATCTATACCAGTGTCTCTTGTCACAAAAACAATTTTGCAATATGTGTTTCTCATTCGTCTATAATTAGTCGTGAATCCAGGTATTTTCACAAGGGTGTTCGAAATTGTGTACATTAAAAAATATGAATAATTTATTTAATAAAAATGGCGAACTAAAAATTTACGGGCCCCCACTTTTTTTTAATAGTATACACATAGAACAATAAAAATATGCAACAACTTCAAATATAAAAAGATCATTTGCAAATTTAAGGATAATTTAGGAAATATTTGGACATAAAATTTGTGAAATGATTAAAAAATGGTATAAAATAAAATTGCATGTAGCGGAATGCGTATCTACAAGCGAACTTGTAAATTATCAAATCTCATTTTGTATAATACATATATAAAATGCAAAATGAAAATATTTAAAAATATATTTTAAATGTAGTAATATAAATATATATAAAAATAACAAGACACTTATATAGCTGGGTGTCCAACCCTGGTCCTCTCTATAAATTTAGAGTTAATTAGTGAGACCCACTCAAAAAACATTTACCTAGAGTATGGGTCCAATCTTTTTTTGCCATTTAGCAACACCACCCTTGTTTGAATTTTATAATTATCTTAAATTATAATACTATTGATATTCCTATACTGGCCTTATAAGACATATATTTTCCACAAACAACCCTACCCCAAAACATACGTCGTCATTTGCAGCCTTTTCTCTATCTTCTATGTTCTTTCTCTCTCTTTCTCTCGCTCTCTCTATACTTCTCTCTTCCCCCTATCTTCTACGACGAGAGACACGGCATCGGCGATGCGACGGTTGTTCCTGCTAGGGTAGACCACGCTTGTTACTAGGGCTTGTCATCGGTCGCGCGAGGTGCAAGATGGCAACGGTGCGAGCGACATCGATGATGTGACGACGGTTCGTTTTATGGTAGATGGTGGAATTTTGCTAGTGTTTGGCGGCGGCGGTTAGTTCTATGGAAGATGGTGGATTTTTGCTGGTGTTTGGCGGCAGCGGTTCGTTTTATGATAGATGGTGGAATTTTTCTATAAGTCTTTCCGGCAGCTCTTTCAAGAGTAATGAACGGAGATCCTTCTCCTAGGGTTTAGTCGCGTGTGGTACAACATGGCTAATTTTTAGTTGGTTTTCGATAATTTGTAGTTGGTTTCGATGATTTTGTAGTTGATTTCAGTGATTTTTGTAGTTTGTACTTTGTAGTTGTCTACGATGTTGTAAATCTGTCAGGGAAAAAAATACGAATTTATTAAAACTGAATTTATTAAAAAATAATTTATGATAAATTAATTTATTAAAAATTACTTTATTAAAAATTAATTTATTAAAAATTAAATTATTAAAAATTAATTTATTAAAAATTAAATTATTAAAAATTAATTTATTAAAAAATAGTTTTTTTAAAAAGAAAAAAACAAAAAAGGTAGAAAATAGAACAATATGTAGATAGTGGGTAATAGGGTGGAGAATGGGAATAATGCCATCCCCAGGGTACCATCTAAAATGGATTGCTGCAATAATAATAATCCAGCAATAGACTTGATCATTGCTTCGCATTGCTCTCTGTGCCGTTCTATCAATTTGTATTCCCGCGAGCTGGAGAGCTGTTTCCAGTTTTCTTGCTCGAGAGCATCCCACAGGTCATCCTGAGCGATTGTATCCGAAACAACAAGCGGATTAGCATCTATGGGAATAGGAATACCACTAGTGGATGGAAGAGATTGTATCGCGTCTAAAAAAGGGACGACGGCTGCCACCCATTCATTCATGTGCTTTGGTTCATTCTTTGACTGCTCTGCTCCCCCAAAGAAAAAGGGGAGACTTGCTCTAAAAATGAAGAAAGACTTGCCGGAAATGGCCTTGGTCCAACCAAGAAAGGCATGGGATGGGCATAAAGAAAAGATTGGCTGCTTCTAAAGCTCTCTTTCTTCTCTTACGATATTTCTAGTTGGATGAACAGATCGCTCCTCAAAGCGGCCAACCAAAGAAGCCCCAAGAAGCATCAAACATTTCCGATGAGATCCATGGAGCAACTCTTAGATAGCAAGCACTAGCTCCCGGTGCGACTTCATAAAAAGCAATCAAAGAGAAGATCGAAGAGAATGAAACGCACGTGGTGGTTAGTGAGATGAATGGAGTTGTTTTGGCTAGAGGCGTAAGAGGACTCGACAGTGAATAAGGCAGGATTTCGTTCACGCGGGAGGCCTTTCTCATCGTGAGTTTTCATTTTTGATTGCTTTCCGTGAGAAAGGGAAGGGGAGTGGTGAGGCGGGCCCCTTCACAGCTAATCGATCTACCACTCAATCACAGGTCGTTCCGTCATTGTCTGATTTTTTGTTGTCTGATCACACTCAGAAAGAAAGACTTTCAGTAAGACTTATTCCAACAACACTCTTATGGATATCGCCGGAAGACTTGCAACAATTCAGCAAGAAATAGGTCAGGTGGAAAACGAGAGTTTTCCAGCCTTGTTTCCGACTTATCCCCGTCGGACGAGATTTAAAACTAGCAATTCAGGATTGAAGGTTTTGACCTTTCCGAGAAAAATCCCTTGTTGTGACTCTCTCTTCCCCAGCCTCGGAGAGATGCAGAACTATTTTTTTTTTTTAATGAATAGATAGAGCCATGATACATTCCGGAATATTGTATAAAGCAACCCCGTCTTTTTTTCGTCTAAATGATAAAGTGGATTTCTTTTTCTGCTGTTTCAAAAAACTCCATTCTATTTTTTCTGATGATGCTTTTGAAAAATGAACTTCATTGATTGATTCAGAACACCTCTTCCTTGATCTTGATAGTATCCATGGGTACTTTCTAAGTTAGAACAAAAACAAAGGGGGAATCGCTCAATTTCCTGGATTATATATACTATATATACTAATATTTCTGTAGATTCGATATCGTACAAATACTTTCTATACTCTTACTTTTTTTTACTATCTCAGAAAAATTGAAATTTTTGATAAATTCATTGAATAAGTTTTATTTTATGTTTGTCCACTATTTTATTGTACGTAATAAATCGAAAAAAAGTTCTGATACATCTGTAAAACCGAAACTAAGACTAGGAATTTTTGGCGAACAGGATCACAAATCATTACTCTTTCGACACAAGAAAAGGAATTTGCTACACCCCTTTCTTGTGTCGAAGACTAGGAAGACACATAATGCACCCTAGAATTTTTTGTTCCCCGCATTTATAATTCTTTTTATTACCCGTTTACTTATGCTAATATCTATCCCAATTTGATTCTGTTTCAAATAGAATCAAATGGATACATTTTATGACATTGAAATCTGGAAATAGTAACATAGTTGTAACAATTCAATTTGGCTAAAAAAACAAAGAAAGGGGTGGTAAAGTCATAAAGTCAAATAAAAAAGTCTTCTTCAAACAAAAAGCTACCTATTCTGACTAGGAATGCGGTACAAGGGATTCCCCGAAGTTCGTAGAAAAAGAGGAATTAAATAAACGGTTTTTCCCGATCGCTAGGAAGAAGCAAGCCTATTTCCCTTCATGTCATTGCTTACTAGCTCCTTTTGTCCCTTCCAACAAAAAAGAATAAGGAATAAGATGGACTCCTAGAGCCAGGGTAGCGATCCATGAGAAATTCAAATAAAAAAAAAATATAAATGCCTGGGGCTTAGAACAATGAGCGTTCACAGTCTATGTTAGATCGATAGAAATATCTTCAGAGAAGCAAGTAGTTAGCTTTTTCTTCTTTCATTAGTAGTTCATATTTCAAAATAGTGGTTGCATCTTTAGATCCTATATTGATTTTATTTAATGGTCGTGTGTCTATCCAAATATTAGTAAGCTTATCATAGACTATCTCTCTTTTCGTACTCCGTGGTAGTCCTAGTCTTACGAGTCATTCTTTTTTTACAATCTGGAATGATTTCCAATTGATTCTGAAGTCAGCTTGAGTGAATATCACCTCAGTTAAAGTTAGATCTTCCAATATTTTTTTAAACCATTCTTCTATGAGTAAATCTTTTGCAGGACCTTTGTTTTTAATAATACGTCCATCTTCGTATTCGAACAGATAAGTCTTAGGTGCTAAGAAGATTCCATTCTTTACAGTGCATTCGAGTTTAAACTTACCTAATTCAAAGGAGGAGATTAGATCATCGGGAAGAGGACTTCCTAGAACAACAGAGTCAGTATCAGTGTAGTAACAGTCAGATCTTGATATGTATGGGTACATGTGCGATCGCTTCTTTTTCATTCGCCTGGGGAAAAAAAGAAGGGAAACTACTTCCTGGGCTTGGCTTGAATGCATTTGTTTTGGCGTAAGAGGACTCGACAGTGAATAAGGCAAGATTTCGTTCACGCGGGAGGCCTTTCTCATCGTGAGTTTTCATTTTTGATTGCTTTCCGTGAGACCGAAGGGGAGGGGGTTTTTCTTCGGGGCTCGACAGATGGAATAGATAGGGCCCCACAAGTTTTGAATTCGCCGCTGGGGAATTCACACGAAAGGGAACGAGGAATTCTCAACGAAAAAAGTGCTCTCTGAACTGAATGTGAAAGTCGTTTTCCATCAGACGGCTGTTCCCGTAACTCGTAAGGATAAAATAGGATTATAAGAAGGTCTCTGAAAAATGCAAATAACAAAATGAGTTTAGCTCTATTAAAATAAATAATGAGGAGGTTCTCGCTAATAGACCCATACAAATGTATATAACATAGTATATAACATATAAATATGTGGGGAACAAGAGTGTGCGATTGCACACCCTAAATGTTTTAATGAATGAAAATAATCATTCCAAATGTATGGTGTGTTCAAATTAATATTTTTTTATAAAAAGGAAAAAGTATCTTTTGTTTTTAGAAAAAAAGGAAAAACTACTCTTAGTGGGGTTCGATTAACATAAAAAATGATGAAAAATAAAATGTGAAGAGATAAATACAGAATGCACTGCATGCATTTTGTGGTTGTTTACTTGACAGATCATTTCAAAGGTATGTATAACAACGTAACTTAAACATTTCAAAGAAAAAGAGAAAATATATATTTTGTTTGTTAATTCATTGCTTATCAAGTAATAACACATTTACCTTTTTTCTTAAATGAGTTTTCTTTCAATTTTAACTCATTTATTTTTACCTCAAAAAATTCTAACAGTCCATTTAAACATTTTCTGCTGTAGAATTATGTTCATAAACTCATGTTTCGCAATTTAATACCCAATCTTCAAGATGTAGCAATTAAAGCACAAGAACTCCATAAATAGCACATAAACAAACAAAAATTGAACATATTAGTATCTTGTAATTAAAAATTCTTAAATTAATTTTTAAGACTCTCGAATGACTAAGTTTCAATATTCAAAAATAATTATTCAATTTTATGAAATTTCGAGTTTTAAATAAATAAAAATTTAAAAAAAATGCTTTTCTTGACCAAATATTGATTTTCTTTCATAGATCCAAATAAATCATGAAACTTTACCAAATAAAATTATTTATTCCTTAGTACTTGCTGGAAATAAAATTTAAAAACTTACACGGAGCTAATCTTTTGAAAAATTAAAGATTTAACCCAAAAGTCTTAAGATTTACGCATGCAAACTAAAAGTTCAAAAATCCATTTTTCTTAGAAACTCTTTGAAAATCCAAATCTTTACTTAATAATTACTAGAAAACAAAGTTAAAAACTTACTTAAAGCTGCATGCATGGAATTTACAATACATTAATGTGAAATTTGTAAGTTTTGTTCTTGACACCCTTTGGGAATTACACCTCTACTTAGAGCTGATCTTTCGAAAAATTGCAGATGTGACCCAAAAGTTATTAGATTTGCACATACAATCCACTGGAAGTTCAAAAATTCATATTTCTAGCAAAAATCTTTATAAGTCCGAAATCTTCAAGCTTTTAACCAAATAAAACTTTTATATACATATTATAAACACATATAAGATATGCAAGAAGAATAAATTAAAGATCAACATAACTTTTTTCATTTTTCCCCCAAAAGCCCTAAAGTTTTGAAAATCATTCAAGTCTTTTATATAAGGGGAAAGTACAGTTTGCACCCCTGAACTATGGGGCTTGTCACAAACACCCCCTTAAACTACGAAATGTAACAAAATGACCCCTCCGTTTACAATATGTTAGTTGATGATGAGGTGGCATGTTGACTTTCTCAATTATAACTGATTTTTTTATTGTTTGTCGTTTTTACCCCTCAATATGTTGTGCATATATATATATATATATATATTACTAATTGGTTAATAATATTTTAATTTTAAAACTATCATAATATCAAAAAAAAGTATTATTCAATATCATTAAAAAAAAAAAAAAAAAAAAAAAGAAGGAAACACCTGCAAATGCCAAGAACAGGGTCTCCAAACTCTGTTCTCACGAGAACCATCATAAAACCCTCCTCAATCCAGTAAATGCTTACATAAATTAAAGAATAAGAACAGCACATCAATTCTTCAATCCGACAATTTGCATATGCAATTTTCCCGATGAAAGGTTCCATTAAAAAGTCCCCAAATTTCAGTTTCTTGCAAGGATTCTCAAGCATTCCCTCAATCCCAATTAGGTAGTAATCTCAGAATATTTCAACAAAAAAACACAAGTTATAGTAAAGATATATCAAACAACCCAGCAAAAAAATTAATGAGATCCCGTTGCCACGAAAAAATCGAACATTTTATGGCGTCATTTGGTTATATCCCTAACAATTTGTTTTTCTCTCTCTCTCTCTCTCTCTCTCTCTCTCTCTCTCTCTCTCTCTCTCTCTCTCTCTCTCTCTCTCTCCGCTTAGCCCAGACGCGAACCATGCTCCGATTCGCGCAGGCTTCTATTGCTTTCCGATTCGACTGATTTAGTTGGAAATTTGGGATTTTGAATTGAGGGAGACAACGCAACGGGGGACTTTGAGGTTGTAGAAACAGAGGCGAAAGTGGTGAGATTAAAGAAGAGCTTGACGTTGGGACCATCAAAGAAGAGATTCACATAGAAGTGGGTGCGGTGTGGCCGGGAGAGAGGCTGCCGGTAAGACTTGTGGTGGCAGTGGGTTTCTTCTGCTCAATATTTGATTTGGAAGAAGGTGTGCTTACTAGGGTTGTACTCAAAGGTACAACCCGATAATGCAAACATATTTGAAGGACAAAACGGTAAATGCACACATATACTAACGGTGTTAAGTTTTTGACAGTTGACTGAAAATAGCAGGGGCCATTTCGTTACGTTTCGTAGTTCAAGGGGGTGTTTGTGACAACCCCTATAGTTCAGGGATGCAAACTGTACTTTCCCCTTTATATAATCTTGAAAACCCTTTTCAATACTATTGATACCTTTCAATTACAGCAAGAAATTTAAATTTCATACCTAAATAACCAAAATAAAAGAAAAGGAAAATCAAAGGAGAGTGCTTCAAATGTTGATGTCAAGTTCAAGCCAAGCTATTTTGATGGTGCAAGAGAGAGTGTGGGTTTCTAGAAGATATGTATTGTTTGCTCCCGTGAGAGGACAAGTGGTTTTCATGGTGTTCTTAGCATACTCTAAGGCTCAAGTTAAATAGGGGATTCTCATTTTGATTTTTAATTTTTCTTGGAAAATAGAAGTTGAGGTGGAAGAAGGAAAGGTTGGAGGTGGTGGTGTTGCTTCGGTGGTGATGAAGAGAGGAAGACAAGTAAGGGATTATGTGTTGGAAGAAAAAAGCAAGAGAGTGTCTCTTCATCTTACTCAACAAGATTGAGTGTGGATTTAGGTAACATGATTACTAAATAGCAAATGTACTAGCATGCAACAATCTCTAATTTTTTATTTTTTAAAAAATATGCCCAACTTTCTTATTACACACATATCCGATTATAATATATATATATATATATATATATATATATATATATATATATATATATATATATATATATATAGTGGCGAATCCAGGATTTCCGCCAAGAGTGTTCGAAAGTGAGTATAATATAAAAATATTATATAACATTTTATATATATGATGGACGGAAATATTACGGGGGTACGGGGGCAGCGGCCCCGAACTTTTTTTTAATAGTATAAGCTCAAAACAATACAAATATGTAAAATTTTAAAATTAAAAAAAAAATTATTTGCAAATTTTAGGAAAATTTAGAAAAAAAATTGATGAAAATATTAAAGAAATTAGAGTTATGGGGTACAAAAATGGCATTTCTTGGAAAGAAAAAAAAATTTAATTAAAAAAAATTATTTGCAAATTTTAGGAAAATTTAGAAAAAAATTTGATGAAAATATTAAAGAAATTAGAGTTATAGGGTACAAAAATGGTGCATTTCTTGGAAACAAAAAAAAAGAAAAAAACCTAAAAAACAATGTAGCAGATTGAGAATCAAACCCTGCAGCAACATGTAATATGTAGTGAACGCACCTTGCCACTTGAACTACCAAACAAATATTGTAAGATTTTCACAGTTAATAGTATATATCATATATATACAAAAATATTTTTTTCTGAAAACCAAGGGTGTGCAGTGTTAAGTGTATATTTATACACTTAATTGTACCTTTTTATTTGAGCTTTTGGTGTGTTTTAAAGATAATTGGTGCTTAAAAAGTTGATTTATTGTATTTTAGGTACAAATTGAAGAATTGGAAAAGTATGGGGTCAAAACTGCAATTTTGGAGAAAATATGGGCCAAAAGTGAAAAAATCAAAATTTTGAAGATTTAAAGCTCGGACCCCCGTCCCAGTTTTAGTGCAAATCGTGGGACCCCCGTCCGAGACTCCGAAGTTGCGCAGAAAAGGGATTTTAATTGCACAAGGAAACTGCCTTCTTCCCCAAGTTCTTCACCCTATATAAGACCAAGTCAGACACACAATTAGGGATCTTATCATCTTTTATCTTTTATCTTTCATCTTTCTACACGCGATCAAGAAGCACAAGAACGAAGACGAAGACTTGACGAATCTTCATCATAGTTCTCCTCTTTTATTTTTATTCATAGCTTTTATGGTTTTTTCATATTTTTATTATGCTTTTCGTAGAGAACATGAGTAGCTAAGTTTTTATTCTAGGATTTTATTGGAACCCTATGTGGTAATTCGAACCTATTTTTCTACTTTTATGCAAGTTTAATTCTTCGATTATTTCTTCTATCTTGATCTTATTTAGCGCATGAACGTAGCTAATTTATGTTGCTATTTGTTACTGTTAGAATTGATTGACAGATCGTTTTAATAATTAGAACAGGGATAGAAGAGCCATCGAGTAGTTTTTCACCGGATGAGTGTGTTAATTGCATGTATTATCGTAGACATACAGATAATACCTTAGGTAGCCGTTTTCGAGACTTGTTATTTAATGCTTTATTCATACTAGGTTTGCATAGACATATAGTGAATCTTTTATGAATAATAGACTTATAATACAACGACAGCTGGTTATGAGTAATTTCGTGTCTTGAGTTAATAATCGGGAATCATAACTTGCATGATAGGAGATTAATTGGGTGAAGAATTATCGCATAGGGGGAAGATAAAATCCTAGATCCGTTTTATATTGATATTTTCTCTTGTTTAATTGCTTTCTTAATTAGTTTAATTTATTTAGTTAATTAATTTGACAAACGTGCGTAGGCTGGATAAAAATCGTAATTGTTAAAATTTGGTACTTAGGATTAAATAATTTGCGTATTCCCTATGGGATCGACATCCGACTCTCACGAGTCTACTTTACTACTTGTTTGCGATACGTGCACTTGCGTGTGGGTATTTAGCACCCAACAAGTTTTTGGCGCCGTTGCCGGGGAATACGGCTAAATTATTTATTTATCCTAATATTAAATTTGAGCAATTTTTTTTACTTCAGCCATTTTTTTTTATTTATTTAATTATTTTATTTTTATTTTGTAGGTACTTTTTATGCGAAGAGGACACGATACGAGCTTGCTACCTCTCGATCCCGAAATTGAGCGAACGTTAAGGCAAGCCAGGAGAAATCAAAGGTTAGCTCAAAACGCTCCCGCAACAATGGAAGAAGAGATTAACCGTGGGGAAGGTGACCAAAGGCGCCCACCGAAGGCGCCCACCGAATGCGGCACAAGAATAAATAATCTTTAAATCAATATGGCAACATAAAATGCAAATAATTTATCCATGTAAATCACATAATTAATTTCAACTAATAATTTCACATAGGAATTTTCGGGTTTAGGAAATTTAAATTCGGTTTTTAGGTTTTTGAAAATGTGGTGTGTTACACCAATACCAATACTAATACTAGTGATGCTGATGCTCATGATGATGCTGATACCAATACTAATAGTAATACTAACACTAATAACGACAACAATACCAATAGCAATACCAGTACCAGTACCAATACCAACACCAATATTAATACTAATACTAGTACTAATACTAATACAAATTCTAATACTAAGACTAATACCAATACTAGCTAATA
>NW_012193246.1:129587-153157 GCF_000504015.1 Erythranthe guttata
ATAAAAAAAATAGATTCTATAATATAATATAAATATATTTGTAGAGAGAGAGAGTATGTGCGAGTAGAGAGAGAAAATACAAGCAAAAAAGTGTGTATTTTATTGCTTTGCTGACATGCTATTTAAAGGTTTTTTTCCCAATTACATGAAGACACTTGTCAATACTAGGTAAAGTAAAGGACACCTATCTATACACTTGTTAGCACAATTTGTTTCTCGTATCTTGTGTCTTACACCTGAAAAACGAATAGTGCTGAAAGTCCACTATAATACAATACTCCCCTTTTGACGAAGCACATTTAATACATATATATTTTCAAATGAGTAAAATGTATGCCTCATTAAAACCTTCAGTTAGAAAACACATTGGGACAAAACGGATCAGAAGGAAAAATAGTGCATTACTAAAATCTGAAGTCGTGTGCATAAGCTGCCTCAGTAAAAACCTCAAGCTAGAAAAATCTAATGGGATAAAAACCCGACATAAGGAAAAAAGAGTACAACGCACTATCCCTCCCCCTCAAAACGAGGTGTAAAATTCCCCAAAATAGTTGTCAATCTTGATTCACCTGTCGTATACCAATTTTTCAATCATAGATGTCGGTAATGACTTGGTAAACAAATCGGCAAGGTTGTGATATGAACGAATTTGTTGAAAATCTATTTCTTCATTTTTCTTAAGTTCGTGCGTATGGAAAAAGTTTGGTGAGATATGCTTGGTCTTACCACCTTTTATATGTCCACCCCTTGTTTCTGCTATACAAGCAGCATTATCTTCATAGATAATAGTGGGCGTTTATGTAACCGGATGTAATTGACATGTATTTCTTATATGTGATATAAGTGATTTTAGCCAAACACATTATCTGCCAGCCTCGTAAAGTAACTACCAATCTTTGTTTGGTGGAACACCAAGATATAGTTGTACCGTTATAACAAAATAAATATTTTGTTTGAGAGCGAGCTTTATGCGGATCAGATCTATATCCGGCATCAGCATAACCAATTAATCCCGAGTTTGGGGATTTATTTGAATATAATAATCCCAAATTTGTAGTACCACAAAGGTAACGGAAAATATGCTTTATGTCATTCCAGTATCTCCGGGTTGATTGAGAACTATATCTAGCAAGCACATTTACTGCAAAAGAGATATCTGGTCTGGTACATTGTGCTAGATACAATAATGCGCTGATTGCATTAAGATATGGTACTTCTGAACCCATAATTTCTTCATCGGGTTCTTTAGGTCTAAAGGGATCCTTTTTTGGATCTAGACTGCGTACGACCATAGGTGTACTTAAGGAATGAACAGTCCATATTAAATCTTTTGAGTAATCTCTCAATGTATAATGATTGATGAATATGTATGCCGTCGTTTCTATGCTCGAGCTCAAGACCAAGACATAGTTTAGTTTTTCGAAGATCTTTAACCTCAAATTCTTTGTTTAGTATTTAGCAGCATTCTCTAGCTCTTCAGGGGTGCCAATTATGTTTATATCATCCACATAAACCACAATAATAGCAAATCCGGATTCTGATCTTTTGATAAACACGTATGAGCAAATTGGATCAGTTTTATAACCTTCCTAGTAAGGTACTCACTCAATCTATGATACCAAATTCGACCGAATTGCTTTAAATCATTCAAGGATATCTGTAATTTGATTGAGTATAATTCATGAGGAGTAGTTGATTTACTCATTTTAAATTCATCGGGAATTTTCATATAAATATCAAAATCTAATGAACCGTATAGATATGTCGTTACTACGTCCATTAAACGAATGTCTAATTTCTCTTGGACAACCGTACTAATAAGGAAACGAAAAGTGATTGTATCCATTACTAGTGAATAGGTTTCATCATAATCAATTCCAGGCGGTTGAGAAAATCCTTCAGCTACAAGGCGAGCTTTATATTTTATAATCTCATTGTTCTCAGTTCTCTTACGGACAAGCACCCATTTGTATCCGACATGCTTTATATTATCCGCAGGCTGAATACTTGGCCCGAACACATTTCGTTTCTCTAAGGAAGACAAGTCACATTTTATAGCTTCTTGCCAGTTAGGCCAATCTTTTCTCTGGCGACATTCTATTATTGAACGTGGTCCACTATCATAATCATCATGTATGATTTCTTGAGCAACCGAAAATGCAAAAATATTATCAATGCTTATATCATTTATATTCCATATTTCGTTGTAATAGCATATGGAATTCTTGGTGTTCCCGGGATTTACAATTTCCTTTTCTGAGGTATAAGGCTCTACTGATTCATCTAGAGCATGCTCACTAGGACCCACTTGATTAGGGGTTTCATCTAATTTTCCTTTTCATTTTCGAGGAATAGAGTCCTTTGAACCAATAAGTCTAACCCGTTTTTGTCTTGGGGGACCATCATCCATTTTTTTTTTCATTTTGCATTGAGAATATTAATCCTAGCTGGATCATTCACAACTGGAATATGGGACATTGTAACCCTACTAGCTCATTAAATGCATCAGGGAGTCTATTGGCAGTATTTTGTAGATGGATGATCCTATTGAACTCATTTTCGTGTTCAGAGGTACGAGAGTCGAGATGAGGTAAATGTTCTTCATACCATATAAGATCTTCGATTGATTTTGATTTATCATTATTCGGGACGTCTTTGTCTATACCAATCGTTGGAAATATTGTCTCATCAAAATGACAATCCGCAAATCTAGTGATGAATAAATCACCCTTCATTGGTTCCAGGAACCAGATAATTGACGGTGAATCAAACCCAACGTGAATGCCAAGTCGGCGCTGGCGATCCATTTTTGTTCTCTGAGGAGGAGGAATTGGCACGTGTACAGTGCATCCAAATGTAGGTAGGTGCCAAATATTTGGTTCAAAGCCCAATATCAATTGCATTAGGGAATGCATGTGATAAGTCGAGGAGCGTAATTTTATTAGGGTTGATGCATGTAATACCACATGGCCCCATGCTACACTAGTGAGCTTAGATCTCATGAATAAGGTACGAGCAATAATTTGGATGCGTTTAATCATAGATTATGTCAATCCGTTCTGAGTGTGAATGTATGGTACTGGGTGCTCGATAATTCTCCGGCATTATCCATCATTCTACTTTTGATAGGATAATCGGGTTGTACTAGCAGACGTGCAAAAGCTATGTTACGTGTGGATAACAAACACACATGGGACCATTTGCAAGATGTGTCCACTAAAACCATAAAATATCTGAAAGGTCCACTTGGAGGGTGTATTGGTCCACAAATATCACAATGAATTATTTGTAAAAGTGATGGTGATTCATAACCAACTTTTTCTGGAGAAGGTCCCCGAAGTCGTTGCTCCAAATTTTTCGTGAATAGTAGTCTTTTTTTTCATATCATATGATGTGACACATACAGATTCCTTGGAATATTCAAAAGGAGTTTCTAAGTGATACCAATTATGCCTCATATCTTTAAAACTCAATAAATTTCTTTGTGATATAATGGATAATAATGCATTTTCCATGTGTAGCGTGGTACCTGTTAGGATAGTAGACTAAAAGTCTCGCTTTTAGCTACATAATTTTATTATTGAATTAATAAAATAGTATATTATCATTTTATGAGAATATGCACTAGGGTATTCAATGCATTTAATGATTGTTTGTCAATTAATTAAAAGCATAAATCTAATATTCTAATAGTATTCGAGATGGTGTGCTACGGCGCACAGTAAGATCACTTCGAAAGTTCGTTTAGAATATAAAGATAAACGTTCACAATTTAAATGGAAATGGACTAACCATTGGTAAAAGATTGTAGCACAATATTTAAGTGATTGGTCCTGATCAGAGTAAACAGAGAATAACTTTTTGTAGTTATTGTTTTGACTTATTGTGCTAGCACACCCGACATGTGTTGAACCGGACAAAGTGAAATAATTGTTTCATCGATGTACATAAATGAAACTGTATTATTTCTTGTTGACAGTAAATTACATACTCTCTTAATCCCTAGATAATTAACGTACATATTTAATTGATGATCTCTACTTTGATGTCACAATGTGAGAGATTCCTATATTGAGTCAAATGGCCCCCTCTGCGTTGGGTACAGACATTAAGAATTAATAGGTGAAAATTAATTATCAAAAGGAATCCACATCTCTGAAATATGAGATTGATAATAACCCTTGAGTAGCTTATAAGATTTGTTTATGCCAAGTCCTGGCTAGGTGGATTTCGTATCCGTCATATTCAAATAAGTTAAGCGGGTAAGACTCATGAAAAGAAACCATTTAATTTACTTAGCAGTGAATAAATTATTTGGTGGTTATAAGATATCTTAATGTGGGGAGAATCTAAGTAATGACCAACCGGAGCTCGAATGTAATATTTGTGAATATAAACGGGAGTTCAATAATTATTTGGTAGTGGAAAATAAATAATTATTTAATGACTAATTAAATGCTTTCTTTTAAGAGTTTGGATTTAATTAATTATTAGTTGCCCGATTTATATTTTCTCCTTTAGTCCCTATTGTAGCCCAATGGATTTTCTAATTAATCGAGAAAATAAAGTTCAACCAATATTATATAGGGTAAATAGCATTAAACCACCTAAACTTTTTAAGTTTTTGCGGATCACCACCTGAACAATTTTTTTTTGCACGAGTTTACCCGTACTTAATAAATTGTGCCACTTTGCCCATTTTTGCCCGTTTTCAGGTAAAAATGACCGGTTCTCAACCCATGTGTGTTGCACATGACAAATCCAAGGGTATTGACGTCTTTTCCATTTTAAAAATGGAATAAATATTTTTTTTGGAAATGGAATAAAAGTAAAATAGAATAATTAAAAAAAAAAAAAATCTTCATCTTGTTCCTTCATCTTGTTCGCAGCAGCGGAGCCCTGAATTTTGAGAACCCACGGTCCGAAAACTTCGAACAAACCACCTACATAAGTACTTTTCCGCCTTTGCAATTGCAAGGAAGACCGCTGCTGCCGCACCAATCTCACCACCCACCGCCCACCGGTGCACACCTCCGCCGCGGCATGGGGTGGCCTCAATTGTGAGAAGATCATCTAATCCACCATTCGTTGGAAGAAGATCTAGTTGATTCGGAGGAAGAAATCGAGAGAAAATAGTGTTCATATAACCCAATTTCCGTAAATACGGATTTTTGAATCTGCTTCCTGGTGATTGCTTCGACATTTCGGATTTCTGAGATGGGTTTTGTCCGGAAAAGAGATTATGCATCCCGATTATAAGGGACACCACCAGGGCCGAGACTGTTTTGTCTTGGGTGGCGGACATTGTAGCCCGAAACATACAACATCAAATTACAATCAGCAACAGAGATTATTATGAACTGCGTGAGTAACCACATTTGCATACATATAGACATTTGAAATATAACAAATATAACACCCAGTGATAACAAATCGGTTAACAATTAGCATTTCAAAACAAATCTAGATTCAAGCTTCAACATTCAAGTTCTAAATAGCGAAACCCAGTCTACATCACACAAACCCCGACCTAAATCGAACATGAACACACCAAATTCGGCCATAATTGTGCCTAAATCGCGAAAAAAACAACGCTACCCAGTCGAAATCGCGAGCAGTTCACATCAAATCGAGCTTGAATCACCTCAAAATTGCGATAGTCCCGTATGTATTGAACAAAATCGTGATTTGGTAAGTAATGTTCGAATAGTTGTGGGATTTTTCTTGAAGAAATTGAAAAACATGAAAGAGGGCCAACAAAAAATCTGAATCGAGAGAAAATAGTTTATTTATTCTATTTAACATTTATTCCATTTTTAAAATGGAAAATACGTCAATACCCTTGGATTTGTCATGTGCAACGCACATGAGTTGAGAACCGGTCATTTTGACCTGAAAACCGGCAAAAATGGGCAAAGTGGCACAATTTATTAAGTACGGGTGAACTCGTGCAAAAAAAAATTGTTCAGGTGGTGATCCGCAAAAACTTAAAAAGTTTAGGTGGTTTAATGCTATTTACCCTATTATATATTGGAATTAATATAGCCCGAAATTAAGTCCCAATTGGATTGTAATTTTGGACTATATAGAGTTATAGACGGAGTGAGATTTGTTTCCATGCAATCCTCTCTATGTGTGACTCTAATTCCTCGTGCTATATATAATAGAGATTGGGTTGATGAGAGAAGAACCCTACACGCCTATTCATGTTGAATTTTGTTTCTTCTTCTTTTCTCTCTAATTTTCTCGATTATAGATTTAGATTTCTTAAAGTATAAGTCCACCCTTGTAGAAGAATTATTAATCCGGGATATACAATAGAAGTCTATAGGTTTTAAGAGCAAACTATAATTCCTGAAATTTCTGAGCAGTCCTGCGAAGAAATTCACCATAAATCAACCGTTCATTCGATAGGCTTGAAATTTATACAGTAGCTTCCTAACTCATACAAATATAATCCGTGCGAAGGGTTACTTAATCAGATCATCCATCTCGGAGATATAGGTGAAGGAAGAGGGCTATAAATTTCTGGACAGCTGTTTTTCGAGGATTGAAGGCATGGTGTGGATCCTCGTTCATGCGCCGAAGATAGAAACGAATCTGCTTGTAAAAACTGTAAGTTGCTAAATTAGATTTATTCCGCTTTAAAACAAATCTAATCAAAACATGTTAATAAAATTAAAACCGGCTAATGTAGAACCTCTTGCGCATTTTCATTAAATCCCGGGCTTCACATCCCAACAATTGGTATCAGAGCTTCTTTGATTAATTCGTTTGAGGTTCACCATGTTGTCCAAATAGAATGAAACGGAAAATTCATATATTGCATATAGCGTTTTGTTTTGCAGAATAGAAAATCCGCTATTATGGTTATGAATGTTTTATTTATGTTTTAGGTGAATGGATCCCACTGTCGTGGTTACTTGTCGGTTTTAATTACCATCGTGAGATATTGATGGAAGATCGTGTGCCTATGATATTTTTATTTTTTTTAATTTTTCTAAAGGAGTTTTAGATAGAAATTACATAGATAGAATAGAGCCGTTTTTGTTCTCGGAATTGTTTGCGCGACTGTACCGTTTCTATTTTTACGGCCTAGACCACCGTCGGATCGAGCTGAATTTTGTTCTGGAGGTTCGTAACTCCTTGGGCTTACTCTTATCAAAGGTCAGAACGGGAAAGTTCATCGCAACCAGTGCTGGGCTATCGATGGCTTCTGGGCAGACACGTTCACTGCCAATGGGAAGATCATCCCCTAGGCTTTCTGAGGAAGCTATGCAAAGAGAGAAAACTTCGGTCTCATCATCTCTTCGAACTCGTGCTTCTGGTCAGGACCGCTTTCCTTCATGTGACCTTGCAGGAAGTTCAACGCAGAAGACCTCGATTGGTACCGAGTCACGACCGAGTGAGGATGTTACTGTTCCTGAGTCATCTCGCCTAGATAGAACTATCTGATCTTACTCTCAGGAAGTTGATTCCCCGATGGCGTAAAATGTGACTGTTCGGATCGTGAATCGGAGTTATCCAGATAGATATAAATTTCAGAACAAGGCTGGAAATTCCAGGACAACACCAGAATTATCAACCGCGCGGGGTCTCGACATCGGGCAGCGGGCAGCGGCTCCGGGCAGCCTAGAATTCGAGAATTCTGGAGTTTACGGGGACTTTTGGACTTCCTAATTTTAAGGAGTCTAAATCTGGGAGTGTCAACTTAACCATAATAGCGGAAAATTAAATTGCTTTATTTAATATTTTATGGTTCATGTAGGTTTATATTTGTTATAAGCATGATTGCATGCATTATTCATGTTTATTATATTTGGGCTTAATTTGTTAATGTGATATCCATGACATATAATTGGACAACATGGAATTTGGACATGCATGAATTTGCATTTAATTTATTATATTCATGTTCATCTATGTGAATTATATTTGGTTATAAATGTTTTTATGTGATACCATGGTCTATAATTAGATAACATAGATGATTGTGTTGAACATGATAAATTTATCATTGTAACACCCAGTAATTTATGTTTATGAGATTTCTTTGAGAGTTTATTGTACTTAATAATAAGATTTGGGGCTGGTGTATTATTATGAGATAATATTGGGGCATAAGCATAAATAATGCTATAATTGAAAACTTGGCAATCAAGTTTAAGAAGTGGGCTGGATTAATCGGATAACTGAGAAAGGAGGGAGTGAGTCAGACTTTCTCTTCGTCATCTTCATCCGATTAATAGCGTCTTCCAACTTCACTTCTGCCTATAAATTCCTCTTCTCATCAATAGAATCATCATCCACAATCACATAGAATTCGAAGAGAAATCAAGAGATTTATCGAAGAAATAATTTGAGAGAGAAATCAAGAAGATTGGAGATAAGCTAGGTTTCAACAAACCGAGGGAAAGATGTTGACTTGACGATTTTCCTGGCGGGTTTCAGCGATCAGGATATATCATTCGAAAGCCCTCGATGTAAGCTTCAATTTGGTGGTGGTTTCCGGCTGTTGTCTCAGGTGGTGGTCGCCGGAGTTCAACGAGAAGTCCAACCTGCTGCTGAAGTTTCAAGAGTCGATTTGAGGTACTTAGGCTTCGTATTTCGGATTTATTTCTCCTGGAAAGTTATAGAACAGACTAAATACTACAGGAATATCGATTTTTTCCCCAAAGTTATACCTCTGTACAAAGTTGATTTTCATCCGACAGTTGTGACAATGATTTCTGAAATTTCTGCAATTAAAAACCTTATGCCGCTCCTGTTTTCGGGGCAGATTTTGGGGGTTTTGGGATTTGAATTTTAAAGCAGTTCCTTCTTATAAATCGTAGATAGTATGGGGAAGTTTAAGGATACTCTGAATCTTGCTTGGTTTGATCCATTTTTAAGGTTTGTTTGATGGGGGGAAACAGGGTAGTTCCATCTGCAAAATTCTGGCAGTTCATATGACTTATCTTTCGAGACTATTTCCTATGCGTTCGAGTCATAATTTGAGGTCAGTGTCTTCAGTTCAGTTGTAGATGAAGACGTTATGTTCAATTTGGTACGTGATTTGTCAAAATTGGATAATATTTCGAATTATTATGATTTTTCAAAAAAATACTGCCAAAATGATTTTTTGTCAAATCCTGGTAGTTTCTGTTATCATTTTCTTGGGCTGTTTTAGCAATGTTTCACTCATAATTTGAAAGTGTTGTCTTCAGTGAACTTGTAGATCTTGTTGTTAGCTTTAATTTGATATATCATTTGGTCTGTTTCGAGATACATGCAATTTGTTATGGTTTTTCAAATAAGCTGTACCAGAAATAATCTTTCCAAAATCCTTGCAGTTCTGTAATGTTGGTTTGAGGCTGTTTCTGCTATTTTTGGTTCAGAATTTGGTACTAGACCCTTCTGTGAACTCGTAGGATTTTCTGTTAGCTTTCATTTGCGTATCATGTGATCAATTTCGATAAACGTGGAACCTGTTATGGGTTTTCAAATGAACTGTGGCAGCATGTTAGTTTTATTATTAGGTTGAGAAACTCTTCTAATAAAATGAGTTAATTCTATGGGTTTGCGGCCCGGTTCGGTAAATGAAATAATTATGTGTTGTGCTTAGATGTCGGGTTATGGGATTAATTAAATTAGAATTAGTAAGTTTTTCGGCCTTAAGGACATAAAGAAAACTAGGAAATATCGTATGTATATGAATTCATTTAATAAGTATTTGGAATCTTATTAAGTGATAAATATTTTTATAGGTATTGAGTGTAGTAAAGCTCTCGCTCAAGACTTGAGAGTTGCTTGAGCGTAAAGATAATTTATAGCACTTGCATTGGACTCCATGTGAGGATCTCTATTTCTTCACTATTATTTCTTGGAAAAAACAAAATGCACACTGAGAATAAGATATCTGTTATTGCTTCTTGATCACTTAAATGTGATATATCTTACTTGTTGCCTATCATATTATATTTTGATTCTTGAATTGTTGAAAATAATTATTTATTCGGAATTCTCTTAATGGTTCGTATCTTCTTCCTCGAACGATTCAAATAAGTTCTCATCTTGATTCGAGACTTATTTCAATAATTTATTATCCAGATTTTTTGACTACTCAATCGAGCTCTTTTATCGATTCTTGAATAATTTGGAGTTTCAGTCCGATTCTCAATCAATTGTCAATCGTTTCACATATTGACTTGTATACTAGTTGGAACCACTTCTATTATGACTCATTAAATCATTTGATTTGTTTCTACAGTGGTTCAATAAACGTAAATCGTTATTTTCCCGACTCTTGGACCATTTAGGATTATTCTGTTTATCCATTAAATCATTCGTTTCGTACCTACTGTGAATTGATGGATCGTTCATATCTTGACTTCTCATTGATCCTTTGGAACCACTTGTCTTTCGAGCTATTCAACTACGGATTCAATTTTAACCGTAGACTATTGTTGATTGAGATCCATCTTCATCAATTGTTATACGATCATGAATTGTGGTCACTCTCTTATTGAAACCATTGATCGTACCTTTCTTGACTTGTGAATTCGTGACTACATATTATTGTCACTTGTTATTGAAATCCCAAGACTTATTGAACTATGATATTGACTCTTTCCAAAGTGGAATTCATTATTGGGATTCAAAATGTAAATTGAGATAGTCGGTAGCATATCCGTATCTCTATATCATTGATTCCTTTGGGGACGCCCTAAGGATAATTGACCAGTTGGAAAAAGACTGCTGGGCGGTATTGGGCCGACGGTGGATGGTCTCTTCGACAGTACCCATATTGGATCTAGACCATTGGCATAGTTGGAGGTTAACTGTGCTGATGGATGGATCGGCATGCGCCCGGGCATGCCTATTGATCGATTAGCAGGGTAGCTCCCTGATCGGTGTTATAAGGTAGTTACGGCTAAGGGAGTCACAAGGCAGGTACAGGTACATGAACAAATTGTTACCATGGGAATCTCCATGGTCTCATATTTGATATCCTAAATTGTTATCGTGGGAATCTCCACGAAATACATAATTGATATCCGGGAATTACCCGTTGAGTATTGTTCTTTACCTGTACATATTGATTGTATTGTTTATTCTGACCATAGTGATGTGCCTTATACGTTGGCCTCTTATTCCTTATCGAACGATCATTCTCTAGATGGTCCAATTACAACTCCAATTCCAAGTTGAACACTTATATTGTGATTATTATTTGATTCGACTGTTTTTCCCTTGTACTCCTCACTAAGTCCACTTGGACTTACTCCTCCTTTATTTTCCATCTTATTCTCAGTGGCAGGTGCTATAAGTGGACGTTTGTGTTGACTGCAATTAGGAGTAAAGTTACTTGGAAGTTTTATAGAGTTTAATAGAGTGATGTTGTATTTAAGAATGGTTGTAATTCAAGAACTATGTATACGAGTTTAGTTGCGAGCTTTAATTGCCACTTGTATTTAATTTTAATGTTAAGTAGTTAAGTTGAAGTTGCTATATTAATTAGTAGTCATAGTATTCATAAAAAAAAAAAAAGTATATAGTGTATTACGGTGGTGGGCGTCATAATCATGATTGTTTTTCTATGTTTGTTATATATATGATGATTAATTTGTGTATTAATAGGATCCCATGATATAAATGACTAGACAACACATAAATTGAAAACACTCAATAGGTGCCTATAGTATTTATATGATTAATTATATTGGACACGTCATAGATTTTAGATGATATAATTGATTATGAGAAAGGAGATTTATCGAATTTCGCTCCCACTCCGGGCATAATTAATTATAGACATTATCTAGAAAAATCTCCTAACGGATAGTTTGGAATTGATTATAGTGATACATTATTTTCTCCATGTGGTGGAAAATAGATATCATAGAATAATCAATTTAAAATGAATTGAAAGTCCAAAGACATATAATTAGAGAATCTAGAAATTGAGCATGATAATTATTTTCATAGATTCCCTCATGAAAAATATTTTTTAAAATATTAAGTGTATCGGGGAGTTTATTACGTATAAATCCTAAGGTCTCCATCATAGGCTTTAAGATAAATTAATTAATTGTGAGAAAGGAGATTTATCGAATTTCGCTCCCACTCCGGGCACTTTTAATTATAGACTTATCTAGAAAAGTCTCGTAACAGATAATTATTAAAGAAATTGTAGTGATATGTTTGTCTCACTTCGAGTCGACGGATATCATAGAACAATTGATTTAAAGATGACTTGATGGTTAAACGCTTAACAATAAAATATAATTATATCTATACTTCACTCCGAAGTCCCTGTTATATTTTATTGGACCAATATAACCGACTATTTAATTTTACTTTCCAAGACCGCCGAATTGGAATGATAATAAAATTAAAGATGTTTTACATGTCTATCTATTGAAAACTTGTAGTCTGTCTACACTCCGTAGCCTACCGGTTCTTCATAGTGATGGATTGTCGGTTGATTTCAAAATTTGGCTCGAGGAAGCCATTTTAAGTGACAATCTAGAGTTCTTAAGGATGTCCTTCTTGATAGTTTAAATATGTTTGCTTGATTCTCTAGCAATTAATGATATATTCCTTAGATCCACTTTGTAGACTCACTTTGCTAGGATTAATCGACCTATAATAATATATTGAGTATTGCCTTTCGATGGAGGAATTTAAAACATGTATTTTAATTGAGGAAATTCGTGAGTTAATAAATGAAGTGAATTTTTGGAAGAAAATTTAGTTCTTCATTTATTTTCTTAGGACGATTAATTGGTTCGGTGTTATATATTGAATTTTGGTTCAATATATAGAAACACTACGATGAGCCCATGGCAAATACAAAATAATATAATAGTGAATTTCTTAGTAACGTGAGAAATTTAGAACTATGTTTTTATTTGTAAGCCATATTAAAAGCCTCTTAAATACATGCATATTTTTTTTGGATTATGGGTTAGTCTTCATATTCGAAAGACTATACGTCTTTTGACAGTTCATGAATTCTTAGAAACCAAGATCAGTGGGAAACCGAGATCAACTTAATCCAAAAGAAATCTATTGAAATTATTATGGGAAATTCAAATATAGTTTACGCTCCTCTGAAGATCGGAGAAGGCACTTCTAGAATTCATATTCAGTCAATCCTTAATCGTCAGCTACTAATTAGGCTTCTTGTCACTCACGTGACATATATAATAGTAGTGACATTTAATTATGTTCAAATCGAAAGTAGGATTTTATATTTGGAGATTATTATTTTGTGTCTTCCAAATAAAAGGAATTTATTTTTCTTTTATAGGGTGGATCAAAATAAATAGGTTGTTTATTTAATAATGACTTAGTCATTGTGGAAAATAAATAATTTTTTTATTTAGACACATTGATTAATAATAAATATATTGAAATCTTTTATTTCCTACACTACTATTATATTCAATGAATAACTCTATTAATTAACCTCAATAAAGTATATATATATTCGTATCACATCCATGGCATGATTATTTGATATTTACAAGAGTTTGGATTTTACTTTAAATAAAATTTTGAGACTGATTTACAATGGGCTTTTACGGTTCATGAAAAGTGAAGGCACTGCCAGTCTAAGAATTTTATTTGAAAAGTAAAAGGACCATGAGCCCGGTTGATGGACCTAGTGTAAATAAGATCAAATAATTTTTGGATTTATTTTATTCTATAGTTTGTGGATCTACAAATACCCTAGTCAAAGTAGTTTTGAGTAGTTGATCTCATTTTTTAATGATATCTTGAGACATAGATATATTCATATTATGCGACATAAATTTGAGGTCTTAAAGAAATTGAAGACCGTGACAGATAAGCATTTGAATAAATATATCAAGTCATTTGATATGGCGAAACTTTATGGGTATAAGTTATTGAACATTTTGGTTAAACTAAGGATTTGTCCTAGATATGTTTGTACCAAATTGAACAACAACAGAATATAATTTAGCGACGAAAATAATTAATACTTATTGAAGACGGTTTAATCTATAGTGATTTATTGAGTATTATTTATTTTTCTAATATATACATTTGAGACAGTGATTTATTTACGAACTTAAGATCTTCTAAGTTAGTATCCAATGACTCTTGCCGAATTAAAGATTGTGTAAACGTACAATCGTTGTAGTATTCGGAACTGGAGTCAGTTAGCATTTATGCTTCGGGAGAACACGGTTGGTAGAAGATAAGTTAGAAATAAATGTCTCCCGTATGGAATAGTAAGAGAAAAATAATAGTGGTCCGTGTTGATTCCTTGAGTTAAGAAAACATTGATTTGTATCAATGTTGGATTCTTAAAGGAAGATCATGTTTTAGACTACATAGCCTAATGACGAAGTTTTAAGGAAGTTTGACAAGTATTTAAATCAATAGTCTTAAAGGAAGATCATGTCTTCTAGTATACCCTAAATACGTTAAGAGTTCCGCTTGTGTTCTAGTATAGAAATTCCAATGCCATTTTCCAGTGGGAGGAATTTAAGTTACTAGTGTTACATTTAGGGTGATTTATCCTAGTGGGAGAATTCATAATGAAATCATAAGATTGTATGTTTATAGAATGTTAGTAATAACAAGATTCTTGATGAACATATAATTCCTTCCTAGAACTATGAATGAACGCCCATTTCTATAGATGCAAGAAATTGGCTTACTGCTATAAGAATCCAAAGTGGATCGAGAAAAGTGAAAACCTATTAAAAGGTTAGGCTTAAACTAAGAAGGTTATGTCGGAAAGAAATGGATCGACTACGAGGAAACTTTCTAGCTAGTAGCCACACTTCTGTCTATTGAAATTCCTAAAATCTATCACTCCCTTGTCTTAAAGTTGGTTGATGGATGTCAAGATTTCGTATCTCTTAACGAGTGCATTTCACGATGCAAATAAAATGGATTTTAGCTTAGTGCCATATGCATTGGAATGCAAACTTAATAAATTCATTTATGAATTTAAGCAAAGTGCGCATATCATGTGATATTTAGATTGATCATAGAATCAATGTTTTGATTTTATTAGGAATCTAGATGTATCACATTTTATAACGGAAGCGTGGTGAAAGCCTTAAAAGACGTATTAGATAATAATTTCCTTTTAGAAAATGATTTTGAAATTATTTAGATAAGGCCGTAAGGGTATTGTTTTTCGAGTCAAATCAATATAGATAACTTGAGTGAAACTAGTTATGTCGTATGGATCATTTTATAGGATCTATGAAATAGGACATTAAGTTGTCACATACAAGTTCTATTGATTTAAATACTTGTCAAATTTAGCATTTACAAATTTCCAGGCATGGAGTCTCTCTATCGAGAAATTAGTGTCTATGAACACGTAATGCGAAAGATATGTTGAAGGTAGTTCTTGTTGTAAAGAAGCCTTGCATATGCTATAGTAAATAATTAAATTCAAATCTTGCTTTGTATCTTGCATAGTTAGCAAATGTGAATTTATTTAAAGTATATTCTTAAGTATTCAAGGATACAAGATTATATACTAGTTTACTAGGCGGATAGTCTTGGTACGACTCAATAATTAATGGTCGAGCATAGTAATATTCCTTTAGCATCGTATCACATTGGGAGATTTATTTTCCTAAGAAAGTGAAAACGTATAGTGGGAGGTTTGTGCTACATATACAGTGTATGCTTTTACATCGGATGATAGCCCCATGGATAGGTTCTATGGATGGGTTAGAGATGTTGAGTTGCGAGTCTTTGAGTCTAAGTGGGAGATTGTTAGGATAGTAGACTAAAAGTCTCGCTTTTAGCTACATAATTTTATTATTGAATTAATAAAATAGTATATTATCATTTTAGGAGAATATGCACAAGGGTATTCAATGCATTTAATTGATTGTTTGTCAATTAATTAAAAGCATAAATCTAATATTCTAATAGTATTCGAGATGGTGTGCTACGGCGCACAGAAAGATCATTTCGAAAGTACGTTTAGAATATAAAGATAAATGTTCACAATTCAGATGGAAATGGACCAACCATTGGTAAAAGATTGTAGCACAATATTTAAGTGATTGGTCTTGATCAGAGTAAACAGAGAATAACTTTTTGTAGTTATTGTTTTGACTTATTGTGCTAGCACACCCGGCATGTGTTGAACCGGACAAAGTGAAATAATTGTTTCATCGATGTACATAAATGAAACTGTATTATTTCTTGTTGACGGTAAATTACATACTCTCTTAATCCCTAGATAATTAACGTACATATTTAATTGATGATCTCTACTTTGATGTCACAATGGGAGAGATTCCTACATTGAGTCAAATGACCCCAGGTGCGTTGGGTAGAGACATTAAGAATTAATAGGTGGAAATTAATTATCGAAAGGAATCCACATCTCTGAAATATGAGATTGATAATAACCCTTGAGTAGCTTATAAGATTTGTTTATGCCAAGTGCTAGCCAGGTGGATTTCGTATCCGGCATACTCAAATAAGTTAAGCGGGTAAGACTCATTAAAAGAAACCATATAATTTACTTAGTGAATAAATTATTCAGTGGTTATAAGATATCTTAATGTGGGGAGAATCTAAGTAATGATCAACCGGAGCTCGAATGTAATATTTGAGAATATAAACGGGAGTTCAATAATTATTTGGTAGTGGAAAATAAATAATTATTTAATGATTAATTAAATGAATTCTTTTAAGATTTTGGATTTAATTAATTATTAGCTGCCCGATTTATATTTTCTCCTTTAGTTCCTATTGTAGCCCAATGGATTTTCTAATCAATCGAGAAAATAAAGTTCAACCAAGATTATATATTGGAATTAATATAGCCCGAAATTAAGTCCCAATTGGATTGTGATTTTCGACTATATAGAGTTATAGAAGGAGTGAGATTTGTTTCTATGTAATCCTCTCAATGTGTGACTCTAATTCCTTGTGCTATATATAATAGAGATTGGGTTGATGAGAGAAGAACCCTACACGCCTATTCATGTTCGGTATACGAATTTTTCTTCTTCTTCTTTTATCTAAGTTTCTCGATTATAGATTTATATTTCTTCAAGTACATGTCCACCCTTGTAGAAGAATTATTTTTGCGGGATATACAATAGAAGACTATAGGTTTTTAGAGCAAACTATAATTCCTGAAATTTCTGAGCACTCCTGCGAAGAAATTCACCATAAATCAACCGTTCATCCGATAGGCTTGAAATTTATACAGTAGCTTTCTAACTCATAGAAATATAATCCGTCGGAAGGGTTGCTTTATCAGATTATCCATCTCGGAGATATCGGTGAAGGAAGAGGGCTGTAAATTTCTGGACAACAGTTTTTCGAGGATTGAAGGCTTGGTGTGGATCCTCGTTCGTGCGCCGTAGATAGAAATGAATCTGCTCGCAAAAACTGTAAGTTGCTAGATTAGATTTATTCCGCTTTAAAACGAATCTAATCAAAACATGTTAATAAAATTAAAACCGAGAACCTCTTGCGAATTTTTATTGAATCATGGGCTTCACATCCCAACAGTACCATTAGGTAATACAATTGGGTTTAACTTGTGCTTTGCACATTGTCACACTCAAGAAATATATTTTATTAGACATAATTGTGTGCGTTGTTGCACTATCAAGTAGACAATAATCCATTTTGTCGATACTTCCCATGTATATCCTGATTAAATAATATAAAATTAATGCTTATATGATAACATTATATGCGAATGATGATAATAAGTACAATATATTATTTAGAACACCAAAATACAAGTTCGACCTTGGGAATGTATTATCCAAGGGAAATACACGTATGCACATAGTTTATTATAATACAAAACATCAAAACCTCGGGAATTATACTGTCCAAGGTAGGATTATATACCGTATAAAAAACAAATTCAAAATAACTGTTAAACTAATAGTATTTGATTATCGATCAATTGATATCCATAAGAAAATTTTGAAAGTCAAGAGACTTTGCATCCCGAATAGGAGCTTGATCAGACATGATTTCAGTTGTGTTGGCCTCAAGAAGAACATTTGGTTTTTATGTTTCTATGACATGCGTCTGAATGCTCTTTCCTTTATTCTTCTTTGAACCTTGATATAGATCTACAAAGTGTTGTTCAGTCCTACAGACTTTGGCCAGTGTCCATTCATCCCACATCTGTTGCAAATACTCTCAGCATACTTCTCTTTGTCACAATTTCCATGATCAGATTGTCTTCGTTTGGCCATATAATCATTTTTGTGGAAATATTCACGTCCACCTAGGGTATGTCCATGATTATCTAGACGTATGCCATTGTGCCCATTGTTATTACGTTTGTTTATTAGCATGTGCTTTTAGCACTGCTTGGGACCCACACGGTCGCAACTCGTGATTTTTAATAATAAATCATTAGTCTTTTCTGTATTAAGAAGGACAAAGATTAACTCTGAATATGTTCTAAACTGGCGTTGTCTATACTGCTATTGGAGTACAAGATTTGAGGCATGCATAGTAGAAAAAAATTTCTCTAACTTATCAAATTATTGCAGTTTTATATTACATAGAGCTAGACGATACTCAATCTTAAATAATGCTAAATTATAATCAGCTATGGATTTAAAGTCTTGTAGTCTTAAATGTTGCCACTCATATTGAGCTTGTGGTATAATTACTGTTTTCATGTGATCAAATCTCTCTTTGAGTTTTTGCCATATTTCTAATGGTCTTTCTAACTGTATATGCTCATCTTTCAAATCCTCATAACGATGATGGCTTATAAAAATCATAGCATTGGCCTCATATTTTCTGTTTGTCTTCTTGATATCTACACACTCCAAGGTTTTTACAAGATCTAATCCTTGAAGGTGTAATTTGATATCCAACCACCATGATAAATAATTATTCCCACAAACATCGAGGATTTTGAAATTCTTGTTTCTCAATTCCGGCCATTATATTGTGTAGTATAAACAAAAATATAAAGAGAAAATAATTTTATTAGAAACTTTTGTATATTTGAGCTGAACCTCGTGCTGATAACGTGTTGTGAAATAAATATCAGATATTGTATTAAATAATTTATTAAAAACACTAATTGTGTGAATATTATTAATGAGTCAATATTAACAAGCTTTTAGTAATGAAAATGGAACTATATATATATATATATATATATATATATATATATATATATATATATATATATATATATATATATATATATATATATATATATATATATATATATATATATATATATATATATATATATATATATATATATATATATATATATATATATATATATATATATATATATATATATATATATATATATATTTCACCCGGTTAGAATATATGTATATATGTAAATATAGTAGATTATACAATATAATATAAATATATTTGTAAAGAGAGAGAATGCGTGTAAGAAGAGAGAGAGAGAGTAGAGAGAAAATACTAGTAAAAAGTGGTGTTTTTTATTGTTGTGCAGACATTGTTATTTATAGGCATTTTTCCCAATTACATAGAGACACTTGTCAATACAAGGTAAAGTAAAGGACACTTATCTCTACACTTGTCAGTTAAAGCTTTTTCTCCTATACTGTGTCTTACACCTAGACAAGTAATAGTACTGGAAGTCCATTATAACATAATAGTTCCAGGTATTTTTATTTTATTTTTTCTAATATATTATATAATTTTATGAAAATTCCTGATTTCTTGAATAATGTCGTACATTACAATTGAATCAAAATAAGAAGTTTTTAAAATTATATATCTTTCGCTGCACTATGGAACACATTAAATAAATCAACAATTATTTTATTTTAAATTCTTAATACAAATAAAATAATTAAAAGAATATGAAGGACATATTAAATTTCATCTTACATTTTTTTAAATCATCGTATCAAACCATATTTTTTTGGTACCAGAAATCGTATAATAGGACATATTAAATTAAATGTAGTTATCCATTCGAACTAGATTGTCATAACGTAAGAGTTTTTAAATAATTTCATATTGAACTTATATTATTAATATTACTATTACTATTAGTATTACTATAAATATAGATACTAGAATTAGTATTAGTATTAGTATTACGCTTAAGATTATGATTAGCATACTAGGATTCTGATTAGGATCAAAGTCATTCAAGGTTAGGATTAAGTTCAGAATTAAGAACATGATCGTGATAAAACTTCGGATCAGGATCATGATCATGATTTAGATTAAAATTAGTATATATGATTAATATTAGGATTTGCATTACATTTTAGGATTAACATTAGCATTAACATTAGTCAATCAGTATTACGATTAGCATATTAGTGTTAACATTAGTATATTAAGATTAGTATTAACATTGGCATTAGCATATTGGTATTACCATTACTATAATAGTATTAGAATTAGCATTAGTATATTAGGTTTAACAATAAATTATCATTAGCATATTAGTATTAGTATTAGGATTAACATTAAGATTATGATCTAGATTAAGATCGTGATAATGATTAAAATCAGGATCAATATTAGGATCGTTACCATGATTATGATTAGGATTGCGATTAGGATTATGATTATGATTGTGATTAGTATTGTCATTAGCATTTTATGATTAGAATTAGTATTAGCATTATCATATTACTATTAGCACTAGCATATTAGTATAAGTATTAGTATATTAGGATTTGTATTAGCAATGGCATTAACATATATTAGTACTAGTATTAGCATTAGCATATTATAGTTATAATAAAAATTAGCATATAAGGATGAACATTAAATTACCATCAATCTATTAGCATTAGTATTAGTATTACGATTAGGATTAGGAATAATATTTAGATCATGATGAGGATCAAGATTAGTATTAGGATTAATATTAGTATTAATAATAGGATTAACATTAGGATTATAATTAGTATTAGTATCAGGGTTACGATTAGATTAGAATTATGATTAGGTTTACCATTGAGATTAGGATTAGGATTCTAACTAGGATCAACATTAGGATTAGGATCAAGATCATGATCATGATTAAGATTAAGTTTAGAATTATGATTTTAGTAGGATTATGATTAGGATTAACATTAACATTAACATAAAAGTTTAGTATATCAAGATTAGTATTAGCATTGGCATTAGCATATTAGTCTTACCATTAGCATATATTAGTGTTAAAATTAACATTATGATTATGATTATTATTATTAGTATTAGTATTAGAATTATGATAACGATTAAGATACAGATTGATATTATAATTAGTATTATGGTTGGAATTCGCATTAACGTTATGATGGAAGATTAAAATTAGTATTAACATTAGGATTATGATTAATATTAATATTCTCATTATGATTATAATTATGATTAATATTAGCATTAAGATAGTATTCAGATTAGCATTAGCATTAACAAATCAACATTTCCATTAGGATTATGGTTCATATATTAGGATTAGCATTATCATATAAGGATTAATATTAGTATTAGTATTAGCATTCAAATTAATTCAAATTAGCATTAGCATATAACGATTAGCATTAGCATTACTAAATGACGATTAATATTAGGATTAGTATTAATATTAGTATTAGCATTCGCATTAGAATTAAGATTATCAATAGCATTACCATACATTAGTATTAGCATTAGCAGCAACATCAGCATCAACAACACATTAGCATTAGTATTAGCATTATCATTTTAAAATTCGTTTTATGATTAAGATTATGATAAGGATTAGAATTAGTATTAATATTAGGATTCTGTTTCGTCTTAGGATTATGATTAGTTTCGTATTAGCATTATAATTAAAATTGGTATTAACATTAGTATTATAATTAAGAGTAGCATTAATAGTGGAACTTTTTGAATTTGTTCCGTAATGGATTGTTTCACATTATTGATGATATCATCAATTGAAATATCTGCTTCGTTTCCATATGGATCTTGTGATTCACCAGAATTGCAATATTCTTCATCATCATGTGAAGAGGTGGCCATGGAAATGTCAGAGTGATATTTAATTCCAAAATTTCTTACCAAGTCTTTTTTGACTTCTTCCATGTAAGAAGCAATTAATTCTTTGTCAGTCATCTGTCCTTTGTGAAAATTTAATTTCCTTGAGAGATGTTGAAACGGGCTGGGGGCTTCCCTTTGTTGCTTCAACTGGATTTGTTCTTTATATTATTGGATATAATCCTGGATCTTATCAAAAGTCTCTTGTCCTTCAATGACACCATGCTCATTTTTCCTGAGCAATCTTTTCCAAAATTTGGTGTAAGTTGCCCTTTTTATACAGAGTATATTTTGTGGGGTATGACCCAACTCTGGTTCCCATTTCTAGATCCATGGAATACCAAACTCAATAAAGAAGTGTAACAAGGGCATTCCCTCAATCCACTTATTAGTGTGTTCATCTTCAGCAAGAGTTGGTGAACTTTTCACCCATTCTGCATAAAGACCTTTATAAGGTTCTGGTAAAATTTTTACTGTCGGGCCAAAAGATAGCCACCATTGGTATAACCGATATGGAATATCCTTCTTATAAATATTAGGACAAATTTTGAAGAACCAAGTATGTTTTCTTACTGGGTCTCATATAAAAAAGCTTTATTAAATGCTTCGATATAATCCCAATAATTGTACTTAACCTGGATCTTTTGGTCAAGTCTGAAATATTCTTTTTCTCCTAGGGTACTTAACCCCCATTCTTCTGCAGATATTATCTGCTTAATGATTACTTTGCTGAAGCTATAAGCTTGTGTATTTTTCACTGGATAAAAGTGTGAAAATTCACAGGAGCTAGTAGCTTTTAGAATATTTTCATAATGAGTTCGCTGTGTGTATGAACCAGCAGTAAATGATGCCGTATTAAGATATCTATTCATAAGGTGCCATATTTCACCTTTCCATCGAAGATCTTTATCTTCTAGGAGTAATTTTACCTCCTTGCATGTATTGTGCTCATAGGGCAAATCATCAGATTCTACCTCATCCTCCAGGACAAAAAAGGCTGTTTTGACTGGTATTACTATGCTTTGCTTTGAATTCCATAAATTCTTTAAATAAAAGTTCATCTCCTCCTTTTAAAGTATTACTTGAAGAGGATGATGTAATATTGGCAATATTCTCGGCTAGGAGCCTTTGATTCCCATGTTGGGCAATTGTTCTTCCTCCTCTTCCCCTATAAGAGGAATTTCCTTGTCCGCGGTGGCTCATCCTGGAAATATAAAATGATCAAGCTATTAGCTGTTTATTAAGAAGTAATATCTGGACTATAGTCCATTTTCCAGTCAAGCCTTTCGAGAATATTATCTCGCTCCCTATAAATAGACATTCCATAAAAATGCATTCTGGTTACCCATCTTTGATAAAAGTCATTCATCATTGTAAATATTCACTAGTTAAAAGGTCAGGAAGATTATTTTCAGTTCTTTTTTTATAAATTTTATCAAAATCAAAAGGGGCTAATTGGGTTTGCCACCTTGCAAACATTTGTTTCGAAACATCATGTTTAAAGTCTTTTTTAAATATGTATTTTGCTGCTTGACAATCAGTAAACATTTGTT
>NW_012193246.1:153983-164970 GCF_000504015.1 Erythranthe guttata
AATCAAATTTCGAAAATACCAATGCATCATGAAGCCTGTCAAGTAAATCCTTCTTATTTCGAAAACATCTAATCCATTTTAAAGCAGTATTCAAAGGTTTATAGTTAATAACTAACCTTGGAACACCTCTTTCTTGCTCAGCATGTTTATTAACTTAGAAAGTTGTGCAAGACCATGGAGATTTAGAGGCTCTTATTAACCCTTTATTTTGCAAAGTTTCAATCTCTTTTTTGCATAGCTCAAGATAATCCTTATTCATTTCACAAGGTCTGGCTTTAGTCGGTATTTTTTTCTCATCAAAGTTATCCTCATAAGGAAGTGAAACAATATGTTTTTTCCTATCCCAGAAAGCATTTGGATGATCACTACAGATTTATAAAGAAAACCGATTATTAAGAAGTTTTATCTTATCCTGTAATTCAGGATTTTGAAGAGTTTCATCAATATTTAAAATACTTATCTCTTGTTTAAGAAAATTAATTTGATTTTCTTTATTCTTTATAAAAGAATCTTTTATTTGATTAAGAATTCTAGTAAATGGTTCAGTAATGAAATGAAAATTAATTTATTTGCCATCAAAGGTTCCAATAAAACCTTGTTCGTCAATTCTTTTAATTGGAAAGATTTTCTTTAAAAAAGGGGTTCCAAGTATAACTTGGTTAGTGATATTTTTGACTAGTAAAAAACTAGTGGGGATGCAAACTTTATTCTTGCAAATAAACGCTTTTGGAATCTTAAAATTAATTTCCATTTTCTGACCATTAGCCGAACCTAAAGAATGAGTTGTTTTATGAAAATATTTTGTAGGAATGATTCCTTCCTGTATGAAATTTTAATCTGCACCACTATCAACAAGTGCTATGAAATCTTTTTTATAATTATGATCAATAAGAAGAGTGATTTTTATAAACCATTTCTGAGAAGTTCCCATTTCTAAAGTTCCTAAGAAACTATCATCCTAAGGAAGAGTATTTTGGTAATCAAAATTAATAAGAGGTTGTTTTCCTTTATTAAAACTTTCCAATTTAAAAACTCCTTCTTCAAGGTTTTCATTAAAACTTTTCAAACTTTTGATCTCATTTTTTAGATTAGAAATCTCAATTACTAAATCATTAGCATTAGTTGGGGTTTTATCAACTTGCTTTTGCTTTAACTTCTTTTTACTTCAGCCATAGAATATGGATCTGAAGATTTTTGAATAAAATCATCAGGTTTGCTTGGAGGATCTTTTTCTTCTAAAAGATCAAGGATTTTTGATCGAATTTCAAGATCTTTAACAGATCTTAAAATCTCTATGAGAGTATTATTATTAAGAACATTAATTTATTGAAATTGTGAAATAATTTGATAAAGGTTATTACCTTCTTCTGGGTCGGAGCTATCCTCATTTTCGCAGGTTAAACCATTTTTACAAGGCTCACTGTCTTCACTATCAGAAGAGTTATTCTCATTTTCCAGGGCTTCAAGCCCTTCCATAAGCACTCCTTCTTCTTCAGAATCCGAATGGAGAAGTATCTTACTAAGAGTTTCTTTGAGATCATTATCAATATTTAAATTGTTGATTTTTTTCTTAACCCAACATTTATTAGCATAATGTCCTATTTTTCCACATTTTCTACAAACAATATGGGGCGCATTGGCTCTCCTTTGTTCCTTTCTAAATTCTCTTTTCTCTCGTCTTTTCCTATGTTTCCTTTTAGAAAACTCATGAGATTTATCGCTTTTCTTTCGCTTCGTAGCCATGCTATTATCCTAGCTAGTAGATGGATTTTCTATTCCAAAGTGACCACAAAATTGACCTAGCTGTATCATCTCATTAAGATTCTGCTTCTTAATTTGCTGGCTTAATTTTATCTCATTACACAAAGCCAAGCCTTCCTGAATGCAAGTTCCTATTAACTTACCATAAGTATAAACATCATAATTTATATTAACATCTCCTTTTCTAAGGTTTTTTCTAACCCTTTCAGCATATAAGGGAGGTAATCCATCAATAAATTTGGATTTCCAGTGAGGACTATTAGACTCAGGAAGTTCTATAACCCTACTAAGAAAAGTGTCATTTGTACCACCTAAAAGATGCAAGGGTACGACATCTTAAATTATGGAGTAAAGTCCTAAGATTATCACTATTATCAGACCATCTTCCAGTAAAATATTCAATAATATTGATGATTAAAGTATAGACGGAATTTTCAACCTGTCTACCATTTTCATCTTTAACCATATTTAAGATATAACTTTTATTTCTCAAGGTAAGATAATCATCCCACCAACCTTTAAGTTGTCCGATGAAAGCTCCTATAATCATATTAGCTATAGCTTTATCAGAATAACCATTATTCTTGCATATAGTGCTATACATGAGCACCCTATGGACAACATTATAAATCTGTCTTTCAGTAAAACCATCAATATTCCATTCGTAAATATTTTTACCACTATAGGAATTATTACCAATATACTCTTGTTCTTCAAAAAGAACATCCTGGGGAGTAGGCCTAGGATAATAATACATCCTTTGGGTAGGCTTATCAGCATATTTTGAGAGTTTATTAATCTCTTCTCGAACAGTATTTTGATAATTATCATTATCTTTCATATCGCTTTCAAACTCATTATTAAGAGTTTTAATAGAAAGATTCTTGAATTTTTCATCAAACATTTTTTCAAGCTCATACATTGATTTTATTTTAAAATCCTTAACATCTGGAAGAGGTTGGATACTAGGAGTATCAATTCTTTCCTGATTAAAAGTCTTATCGATATGTAATGAACTTTTGAGTTCATTTATGCTAGAAATAATTTTTTCTACCCTATCATGTAAAGACACAATTTGTTCTCCGAGAACAATTAAATAAATATTACTAATTTTTTTTTGTTTTATTCAACCATTAATATGAGCAGTAGTAATGGGTAAGACTTCACTATCAAGAAGTTTTTGGAAAGCATCATAATACCTAGTTTTAGTGTCTTTTTCAATTTGAAACAATTGAGCAGGAGGGAAATTTGTTTTTAAAACTCTTCCATTTTGAGAATACTTATATTCTCTCTCAATAATAGAAATATAATTTTCAGCATAGTTGGTTATAAACCATGGGACAAAAGATATTTTAATATTTTTTCTCGAAAGATCATTATAAAATTCTTCTTCAAATATTTTTCTATCTTCTTTTGTAAAATTTTCAAAAAACCATTTTTTAAATGGTTCCCATCTGAGAAGATTGAATTCTTGCTGAATAAGTTTTCTTGCCGGTGATCCCTGGCTAAAATCAATTTTTGATTTAAAATCCATTAAACAGAAAAATTTATTTCGGATGCAGTCATGTCTGCTTCAACTCTATAAACACCCCTAACAATATTGTGAGGATGAATTCTTAATTCTTTAACTGTATCAGGAGAGCATCATCATAAGATTTTTCTGTTTCTCTGATTTGAGAGGTGGAACACCGAGAATATCATAAGAAATTATGATATTATTCAACACTTTTTTCTTTTAATGAATATCATAAGAGGAGTATGATATTCCTCAAAATCTTGATTTGCTTAGTAAGTGGACTATTCCAAAAATTGATCCAAAAATTATTTATAAATTTGGTACCTTTGAGAGAATCGGTTTAAAACAGGTGGTGAAGACCACTGAAGAAACAATCTCCCTTAATAAGGATGAGATGATAATTCGACTACTTACTAATAGAGATCTGAATAAATATAAAAAATTGTATAAATTCATCCATATTGGATTAGTTCAGGTTGCTTTTAAACCTCTAACTTTAGAAGGGTTACCAGAAAGCTTTATAGCCGCTCTAAGAGACGGTAGAAATTAAGATTGGAAACAATCGTTGATGGGTATTATACAATCCAGTTTGGCCCATGGCCCAGTTTATTTCAATGTTTATCCTAATTTACAGTTATCTTTAACTGATATTAATATCTTGGATACTTTAACATTAAATATTAAAACTCATGGTTATAATTATGCTCCAGGATTTGAAGTTATATGTGTTTGTTATAGAATATATTACAAACCTCTTCATACTTTAAATCCCCACTGTCAAATGGTTCATAAACCATTAAATGAAACCATTCTTATAGAGACGAATTTTAGTAGATCTGAAATCACTACTAGAAGATCCATCAAATGGAATGAAATAACATTCCCAGAAAATTGGATCATAGAAAAAGCTGTTCCTGCTCTTCCTAATACTCAGGATAAAGCTACAAATATAGTGCAAACTCCTGAGGGAAACGTTGTCATCAATTTTGATAAATCTAGATATTCTGTAGGGTAAAAATCTAGATCACATCTTTCTAGATCCAGTTCTTCTTATTATCATATATCTCCTCTCGATTATGAGCTTAAGTCCCCTTCTAGGTGTTCCACCTCTCAAATCAGAGAAACAGAAAAATCTTCTGATGATGCTCTTCCTGATACAGTTGAAGAATTAAGAACTAATCCTGACAATATTTTTAGGGGTGTTTATAGAGTTGAAGCAGACATGACTGCATCTGAAATGAATTTTTCTGTTTAATGGATTTTAAATCAAAAATTGATTTTAGCCCTGGATCACCGGCAAGAAAACTTATTCAGCAAGAATTCAATCTTCCCAGCTGGGAACCATTTAAAAAATGGTTTTTCGAAAATTTTACAAAAGAAGATAGAAAAATATTTCAAGAAGAATTTTATAATGATCTTTCGAGAAAAAATATTAAAATATCTTTTGTCCCATGGTTTATAACCAACTATGCTGAAAATTATATTTTTGTTATTGAGAGAGAATATAAGTATTCTCAAAATGGAAGAGTTTTAAAAACAATTTTCCCTCCTTCTCAATCGTTTCAAATTGAAAAAGACACTGAAACTAGGTATTATACTGCTTTCCAAAAACTTCTTAATAGTGAAGTCTTACCCATTACTACTGCTCATATTAATGGTTTAATAAAACAAAAAAAAATTAGTAATATTTATTTAATTGTTCTTGGAGAACAAATTGTGTATTTAAATGATAGGGTAGAAAAAAATTATTTCTAGCATAAATCAGATCGATAAGACTTTTAATCAGGAAAGCATTGCTACTCCTAGTATCCAACCTCCTCCAGATGTTAAGGATTTTAAATTAAAATCAATGTCTGATCTTGCAAAAATGCTTGATGAAAAATTCAAGAATCTTTCTATTAAAACTCTTATTAATGAGTTTGAAAGCGATATGAGTGATAATGATAATTATAAAAATACTGTTCAAGAAGAGATTAATAAACTCTCAAAATATGCTGATAAGCCTACCCAAAGGATGTATTATTATCCTAGGCCTACTCCTTACGATGTTCTTTTTGAAGAACAAGAGTATATTGTTAATAATTCTTATAGTGGTAAAAATATTTACGAATGGAATATTGATGGTTTTACTGAAAGACATATTTACAATGTTGTCCATAGGATGCTCATGTATAGCACTATATGAAAGAATAATGGTAATTCTGATACAACTATAGCTAATATGATTATAGGAGGTTTCACCGGACAACTTAAAGGTTGGTGGGATAATTATCTTACCTTGAGTAATAAAAGTGATATCTTAAATATGGTTAAAGATAAAAATGGTAGACAGGTTGAAAATTCCATCTATACTTTAATCATTAATATTATTGAACATTTTACTGGAAGATGGTCTGATAACAGTGATAATCTTAGGACTTTAGTCCATAATTTACGATGTTGTACCCTTACATCTTTTAGGTGGTACAAAGACACTTTTCTTAGTAGGGTTATGGAACTTCCTGAGTCTAATAGTCCTCACTGGAAATCCAAATTTATTGATGGATTACCTCCGTTATATGCTGAAAGGGTTAAAAAAAACCTTAGAAAATGAGAGGTTATTATAAATTTTGATGTTTATACTTATAGTAAGTTAATAGGAACTTGCATTCAGGAAGGCTTGGCTTTGTATAATGAGATAAAATTAAGCCAGCAAATTAAGAAACAAAATCTTAATGAGAAGATACAGCTAGGTCAATTTTGTGGTCAGTTTGGAATAGAAAATCCATCTATTATCCATGATAATAGCAAGGCTAAGAAGCAAAATAAAAGCGATAAATCTCATGAGTTTTCTAAAAGGAAACAAAGGAAAAGATGAGAGAAAAGAGAATCTAGAAATGAACAAAAGAGAGCCAATGCGCCCCCTGTTGTTTGTAGAAAATGTGGAAAATTTGGGGATTATGCTAATAAATGTTGGGTTAAGAAAAAAATCAACAATTTAAATATTGATAATTATCTCAAAGAAACTCTTAGTAAGATACTTCTCCATTCTGATTCTAAAGAAGAAGGAGTGCCTATGAAAGGGCTTGAAGCCCTGGAAAATGAGAATAACTCTTCTGATAGTGAAGACTGTGAGCCTTATAAAAATTGTTTAACCTGCGAAAAAGAGGATAGCTCCGACCCAGAAGAAGGTAAGAACCTTTATCAAATTATTTCACAAATTTCAATAAATTAATGTTCTACATAATAATAATCTCATAGAGATTTTAAGATCTGTTAAAGATCCTGAAATTCAATCAAAAATCCTTGATCTTTTAGAAGAAAAAGATCCTCCAAGCAAACCTGATGATTGTATTAAAAAATCTTCACATCCATATATTATGGCTGAAGTAAACAGAATGTTAAAACAAAAGCAAGTTGATAAAACCCCAACTAATGCTAATGATTTAGTAATTGAGATTTCTAATCTAAAAAATGAGATCAAAAGTTTGAAAAGTTATAATGAAAACCTTGAAGAAAGAGTTTTTAAATTGGAAAGTTTTAATAAAGGAAAACAACCTCTTATCAATTTTGATTACCAAAATACTCTTCGTGAGGATGATAGTTTCTTAGGAACTTTAGAAATGGTAACTTCTCATAAATGGTTTATAAAAATCTCTCTTCTTATTGACCATAATTATAAAGAAGATTTCATAGCACTTGTTGATAGTGGTGCATATTTAAATTTCATACAGGAAGGACTCATTCCTACAAAATACTTTCATAAAAAACTCATTAAGTTCGCCAAATGGTCAGAAAATGGAAATTAATTTTAAGATTCCAAAAGCGTTTATTTGCAAGAATAAAGTTTGCACCCCCACTAATTTTTTAGTAGTGAAAAATATCACTAACCAAGTTATACTTGGAACCCCTTTTTTAAAGAAAATCTTTCCAATTAAAAGAATTGATGAACAATGTTTTATAGGAATCTTTGATGGCAAAGAAATTAATTTTCATTTCATTACTGAACCATTTACTAGAATTCTTAATCAAATAAAAGATTCTTATAAAGAATACAGAAAACAAAATTAATTTTCTTAAACAAGAGATAAGTGTTATAAATATTGATGAAACTCTTCAAAATCCTAAATTACATGATAAGATAAAACTTCTTAATAATTGGTTTTTTCTTTACAAATCTGTAATGATCATCCAAATGCTTTTTGGGATAGGAAAAAATATATTGTCTCACTTCCTTATGAGGATAATTTTGATGAGAAAAAAATACCGACTAAAGCCCGACCTTGTCAAATGAATAAGGATTATCTTGAGCTATGCAAAAAAGTGATTGAAACTTTGCAAAATAAAGGGTTAATAAGACCCTCTAAATCTCCATGGTCTTGCACAACTTTCTATGTTAATAAACATGGTGAGCAAGAAAGAGGTGTTCCCAGGTTAGTTATTAAGTATAAACCTTTGAATACTGCTTTAAAATGGATTAGATATCCGATCCCTAATAAGAAGGATTTACTTGATAGGCTTCATGATGCATTGGTATTTTCGAAATTTGATTTAAAATCTGGATATTGGCAAATCCAAATTCATGAAAAAGATGTTTATAAAACAGCTTTTAATGTTCCATTTGGTCAATATGAATGGAAAGTTATGCCTTTTGGTGTGAAGAATGCTCCTTCAGAATTTCAAAATATTATGAATGATATTTTCAAAAACATTGTTACTCAAAATGATTTAGTTATATCTAAACCTAAAATGCAACTTTTTCAAACAAAAGTTAGATTTCTTGGTCATAATATTGAAAAAGGGAAAATTATCCCTATTAATAGAAGTATTGAATTTGCCTCTAAATTCCCTGACCAACTGACAGATAAAATTCAGTTTCAAAGATTCTTAGGAAGTTTAAATTATATATCCCCTATATTAAAAATCTTGCTCAGGATACTGATATCCTATATGACAGACTAAAGAAAAATCCAAAGCCTTGGACTGAGAGTCATACCCATGCTGTTCAAAAAATTAAGAACAAAGTCACTAATCTTCGTTGCCTCATGTTAGCTAACCCAAATTGGGAAAAAAATATTCATAAACAAGAATATCTTGTTAGATTCCATTCAGGTAAATGGAATAATAGTCAAAAGAATTATGCTACTATAGCTAAGGAAATTTTACCTATTCTTAAGTGTGTTTTAAAATTTCAAGATGATTTATGTAATCAGAAATTTATAATTAAGACTGATTGTCAAGCAACAAAATAAATGTTTAAAAAAGACTTTAAACATGATGTTCCAAACAAATGTTTGCAAGGTGGCAAGCCCAATTAGCCCCTTTTGATTTTGATATAATTTATAAAAAAATAACTGAAAATAATCTTCCTGACTTTTAAACCCGTGAATATTAACAATGATGAATGACTTTGATCAAAGATGGGTAACCAGAATGCATTCTTATGGAATGTCTATTTACAGGGAGCGAGATAATATTCTCGAAAGGCTTGATTGGCAAATGGACTATAGTCCAGATATTACTTCTTAATAAACCGCTAATAGCTTGATCATTTTATATTTCCAGGATGAGCCACCGCGGACGAGGAAATTCCTCTTATAGGGGAAGAGGAGGAAGAACAATTGCCCAACACGGGAATCAAAGGCTCATAGCCGAGAATATTGCCAATATTACATCATCCTCTTCGAGTAATACTTTCAAAGGAGGAGATGATCTTTTATTTAAAGAATTTATGGAATTCAAAGCAAAGCATAGTAATACCAGTCAAAACAGCCCTTCTTATGCTAATGTTGTTCTTGAGGATGATGTAGAATCTGATGATTTACCCTATGAGCAGAATACATGCAAGGAGGTAATATTACTCCTAGAAGATAAAGATCTTCGATGGAAACGTGAAATATGGCACCTTATGAATAGATATCTTAATACGACATCATTTACTGCTGGTTCATATAAACAATGAACTCATTATGAAAATATTCTAAAAGCTACTAGCTCCTGTGAATTTTCACACTTTTATCCACAGAAAAATACACAAGCTTATAACTTCAGCAAAGTAATCATTAAGCAGATAATATATGCAGAAGAATGGGGGTTAAGTACCCTATGAGAAAAACAATATTTCAGACCTGACCAAAAGATCCAGGTTAAGTACAGTTATTGGGATTATATCGAAGAATTTAATAAAGCTTTTTTATATGAGAACCCAGTAAGAAAACATACTTGGTTCTTCAAAATTTGTCCTAATGTTTATAAGAAGGATATTCCAAATTGGTTATACCAATGGTGGCTATCTTTTGGCCCGACTGTAAAAATTTTACCAGAACCTTATAAAGGTCTTTATGCAGAATGGGTGAAATTTCACCAACTCTTATTGAAGCTGAACACACTAATAAGTGGATTGAGGGAATGCCCTTTTTACACTTCTTTATTGAGTTTGGTATTCCATGGATCTGGAAATGGGAACCAGAGTTGGGTCACACCCCACAAAATATACCTTGTATAAAAAGGGCAACTTACACCAAATTTTGGAAAAGAATGCTCACGAAAAATGAGCATGGTGTCATTGAAGGACAAGAGACTAGTGATAAGATCCAGGATCATATCCAACAATATCAAGAACAAATCCTGTTGAAGCAACAAAGGGAAGCCCCCAGCCCGTTTCAACATCTCTCAAGGAAATTAAATTTCCACAAAGGACAGATGACTGACAAAGAATTAATTGCTTCTTACATGGAAGAAGTCAAAAAAGACTTGGTAAGAAATTTTGGAATTGAATATCATTCTAACATTTCCATGGCCAACTCTTCACATGATGATGAAGAATATTGCAATCCTGGTGAATCACAAGATCCATATGGAAAAGAAGCAGGTATTTCAATTGATGATATCATCAATAATATGAAACAATCCTTCACGGAACAAATTCAAAGTTCCACTACAGCCAAAGGGAAAGAGAGAATGGAGAAATAATTGCGTTCGGGTCCCTACCACCTTTCATAATAGTTTACGGAATCTTCTTTTTCAAAAAATGACACTTTAATAAAGCAAATGCTTTTATAAAGCAATGTAGAATTTTGTCTTCTTTTGTTTGTTGTTTTCATTTTTTTTATACCTCCCTCCTCTATTTAAGGGAGCTCTTTTCTTGTTCAGAGGAGGCATAAGTTTAGTAATTCAGAATTCTCTAATAAATTTTCTTTGTAAATTTCTGGAAAAGTTTAAAGTTTTCAGTATTATACTTGTGGGCTCCTAAGTAAGTTCTTACTCTTCTTTTCAATTCTTGCTTTGTATTTTAAATTTTATTTTTCGTATCGCCGCCTATATGGCCGGCTAAGTTTTTGTTGAATAATATTATGATACTAAGATCTGATAGCATGGCATAATTTAAAAATAAAAATAAAATAAGAGTACCATAGACAAAAATTATGATGTCTGGTATGGTTTGGATTAAAAACAGGCAGGGATTAGGTTTAACACCGAAGTCTGGATTCGCCCACCTTATTGCCATGTTTTCGGCGTTATTTTGGGTTTGCCTCCATGACTGGTTAAAGAACTAAATCCCTTGATAGTTTTTAACTATCCATGTACAGTCTTCAAATTATTTGTTTATGGTTCTAACCAAAATTAAATAAATTAAATAAACGGTGATGTTTAAATGTTTAAATGGTATGGTATAAATGTTTACAGATGGTATAGTATTACTATTAGTATTATAATTATTTCTACTAGGAT
>NW_012193246.1:165070-294186 GCF_000504015.1 Erythranthe guttata
GATAACGACAACAGTAATGATTATCGTAGATGATTGGTATTGGTGTCGGTATTTGTGTAGGTATTTATATCAGTTCGTATTGGTAATGGTAATGGTAACGATAATGGCGATAGTAATTGTAATGGTAACAGTAATGGTAACGATGTATTCGCCTTTTGTATACGGAAATTAAACCTTCGGTATTTAGCTTTTTTCACCTATTTTGGCTTAATTCGTTACTTAAATGGACTAGAGTTTTTTTACATTGTATTGCACATCAACCATTGATCTGACCATTCTAAGAACTTTTTAAAAAAAAAAAATTATGATGAATACCCGTGCAACGCACGGGTGAAGTACTAGTAAATTACAAACAAGAACGATATTTTCTTCCAAAGGATAAAATATTGTGCTGTATTGTTTTTTTGATTAAAATCTCACAAGAATTTATGTGGGTTGCATTTTGCCATGATATATATAATTTGTGAGTGCACCTTGCTAATTTTAAAATTATATGGTGCAAAAGTCAATAGTGTCGATTTTAGGTGCAAAGCGCAATTCACTGGGCTATAAGGTGATAAAATATAGTGAGTTCCAATATAACAAATGCCAAAAAATAACTAAGAAGCAAGTAAATATCATCTAAAAATTTGATAATGATGATGATTCAAAATTGTAATTATAGAAAGGAAAAGATACAAAAATAACATGGTCAAGATTGGAAAAATATATGCAATGATTTATCTATTTTACTATTAATAAGTAAATAATTTTTTATTATATTTAATTCAAAATAACTATCAATGTCACCAAATGTTACTCTAATAAGTACAATATAAGTACAATAAATAAACAAAAATAGATAAAATAAAAATAAGTTAATAGGACACGTGCAACGCAAGCGCACCTTTCTAGTATGTTAAAAAACCGGTAATCCTATCTTACTGTTACACATATTGTCTTTATATTGCCACGGATAGGATGAAGCGATCGATAGTATATACCTAGTACCGTATCAAAAGTATTTACAAGCATATTATACAAATAGAACCACATAGCTAGGTTAAGAGCCAACACAATCCAAATCCCATCCATATGAACTCTTCCCGATTCCCATAATCGATTCCAACCTCACTCTCCAAATCGAGCATACCTACAAATATTCAACACCTATATGTGTATTTGAGGACTCAATGAAAATCTTGAAGTAATCTGGAAGTAAAATTAATTAGTTAATCATAGTATAATTAGAAGTCAATATGATTGAGTCCAACATTCGTTATTGTTAATTACGGATGAGAATAAGTAGAGGAAAAGAATTCAACGGAAATTTAGTGAGCTTTCTAAATTGGGAAGTTTCCCCATTTGGTAGGTCCTAAATTAGGGTTTCCAATTTCGGAAATTGGAAAATTGCAGAGTGGTACTCGTATTGACGAGAAGTTTGCAGAGGGAGCCTCTCTCTCCCTCAATAAGCTATCCACCTTACAACCGAAATCCTACCTCCGCCACCAGCCGCCCCGCCGCCACCAGTCGCCATCGCATCGATATCTTCTTTTTCCCCTCCTTTTTCTTCACTGTACTTAGCCTATCACTTATCTAGTGCTGCGTGGATAGTTGATTGAATATACGATATGAAACCTAAGAGTAGGAAGAGTCTTATGCCGCCATCGGTGCCGCCAGGGTCATTCAACGCGCCGCCACAAGCTGGTGCTGAGAGAAAGCAATCCTTAAAATCTGCTCTCGGTTTTCTGCGCAGTGTAGCGAGAAAATTCGCCATAAATCAACTAGTGATTGGATGGATGAGAAATGTTGACTGAAGCTTCATGACTCATGGATCTACAATCCCTCAAAACAAATTATCCATCCAGTAAATAGTTAATGGAGCAGGTCTGAAATTTCAGATCAGAAAACTGTTTTGATCCGCTGCACCACCGCTTCTTGTTGCATTCGTAGGAGTGGGAAGAGCAGCTATCCATCTTCTCGAGTCTTCGTTTGATTTACGCTTCAAGGGTAAGAGCTCATTTTCCCTAATTAATATAAATTAATTAATTTATATTAATTGAGATTAGTGTATGTTATTTAATTATCAAATCACATGAATCTATATGTTTGATTATGTGTTTAGTGAATCGTTCGTTGAGCATGTTTATTATTTGATTTAATCTTGTGAGCATGCTATGATGATTTAATTTATGTTATTGAAATTAATTATATATGCGAGCATGTTTGTCGGTGATTGGAAGCGAAAAGGTACGCAATTAATTGTAATTGATGTGTACGTGTTTATTTATATAAATTAGTTTGTATAAATATAATAAAATATTTTCCGTTGCATTTACGAGATTGATTCCCAAAACGAACGTGGTGTCTCTTGGTACTGATTCCATATCTCGACTTCATGAAGAGGTCTACCGTGATTTTCAACTTGGCGATCTCCTTTGTTTTAACTCTATAGCATGGGATGAATGAAATGAGGACTTAGTTGATCTAGGATGATCAACCAACTCTCGCTTGTAATACTTGAATACTTGAAATGACCTCGTCTTGGTCGATTGAACTGAGGTTGGTGGAAGCAAGAAATTATGACCCCATAACTATAAAGAGCTAGAAACCAATATTATGACCCTATGAAAATTACAAGAATCCACTTTTAAAATCCCAAAATTTATGTAGAATACTGAAAGAGAATTAACTGTTAAAATATTCAAATATTCATTAAAATTCACTGTAGCACCCCCTTCAAGAAGGGCGATAAATCGAACCGGTTTATCGGAATATTCATTAAACTAGCGGAAGCAAAGGATCACTTTGCATTTTTTTTCTTTTCGAAAACTTTCTTAGGTGACTTTAGCCGAATAAAGGTTCCGTTTGGAAATAAGTTTCAAGGGTAGGTTTTTCGTTCTAGTGCTACAGTATCACTATCGGTTTTCGGTTCGAGAAGAAATCAGAGTTTGGAAAGGTTATTTTGGTGAAAAATTCGGAAATCACTAATGGAGACATGAAAATAGCAAAATTACGAAACTTACTATATTATAATAGGGGTTAAGTACGATTCATAGCGGTAATGAGTTTAAAAGGTACGGAAATAAAGTATTTAGGTTCAATATTATATCACCAAAAGAAAATAACCAAAAGACTTTAGCATCGTTCATAGGTCCTCGTACAACTTCCAACCAAAAACCCTGCAAGACCTCGATCCGCTACTCGACCCATCCCGATTGAGAATTACTAACACTACTACCTGCAATTAAAAGACATCTATATGAGCTATAAGCTCAGTAAGAAATCCGAGTAGATATCGAACTTTGAAAATACGTTATACCTAATATATAATATTATATACCCATTCTTACCCACGTTCCAACAACACGAGACAATCGGTAAAATCACACAACTCACGAAAACACATCATTCGCACATAATCACGTACTTATGCAAAATGACAAAAATGCCCTTTTTATGAAAATCATGAAAAACACATTTTTCGTTTTATCGGATCCGTGAAAGATGATTTTCTGTACCTGAGCAATAAACCTGTTACGAGCCCGTTTTCACTAAGTGGAATCAAACCACAACACACATCATCCTAGTTGGATATCGGCCCTCTATATCCGAATTGTTTATTACCCGATATTCCATTAATCTTTCAATTTAAAAACCATTTAATGCAACTTTTCGAAATCATGCTTATGACCCACACATAACATCACAAATATCAATCAAGTGCCACAAAATCACACAAATATCACAATTTACCACATATTTATAATTTGGGCAAAAATCCCCAAATTCACACACATAAACACACAACCACACATGACACACACCACATGCACAATCAGCACACACACACTCACACATATTCAGCACACACACATGCAGCCAACACATTAAACATCACCATTTAATATTAAATCATGCTTGCAAAGCAAGCACCCCTTTTTCACCTTTCATTAAATGAACCTATTACCACATCTAGGTAATAATAAATTCCAGCAGTAATAAACACATCCATGCAGCCATTTAAGGTATAAAGTCTCAACTCTCATCATTCATAGGTATTAAATCAAAGACATTAAAATAAAGGGATAATTAGTGAAAACCCCCAAGTCTTTTACTTATATTATGCTTTACTTATATTATGCTGGATTCAGTCCCTTTTGTATTATTAGTCATACCCCCCTCACTTGTCATTTAAAATTAATATTTTAATAAAATCTTATACGATAAGACTATTTTACCCCAAAAATATAATTTATTTATATTATTTCAGATTTATTATTTTTCAAATTGCCAAACCCTATCACGTTCAATTGTATTTCTTCTTCTTCTCTCCCTTTTCTCTCTACGCAGCCTTCTCTCCCCTTTCATCTCAGCCCCGTCGCCGAGATCTCCCCCTTCCACCTCAGATCTGATGCCGCCAAGTTCTCCCTTCTCCCACTGCTCGCCGCCGCCTCTTTACTGACGAAGTCGTTGAGCCGCTCCGCCGAGGAACTAATCAGACTGTCCAAAATAAGTGTATGAGCGGATGAGAAATTTCATTGTCGCCATCTCCGACCGACGCCGCCAGAAGCCGCTTCTCGAAACCGTGATGGTGAAAAATTCACTCAATCTACCCAGCACTCCGATGACGAAACATTCTAAAAAAAATCTCGTCTTCACCGCCGGATCTGGAGATCTCGGTGCTGTTGTCGTTGCCATCGTTGCTATAATTTTCGATACAGTGGTATAAGACAAGAACAAAAACGCATAAATCCCTATCTATCTCTACCCATCGTCTTCGCCACCGGATCTGGTGACCCAGCCGCCGCCGCATCTTGCCCCTTCCACCCCGCCGCCGTCTTTTTTTTTTTTTAATTTTTATTTTTTTGTGATGCTTTTGATGATGATTATCTTTCCCAGAAAATAGTTGTTTTTGCTATTCTTCTATATTTATAGTTGTTTTCGCTATTCTGCTATTTTTATAGTTGATTTCCTTATTCGACTATTTGTTTTAGTTGTTTTCGTTATTCTGCTATTTTTAGTTGTTTTCAATAGGTTTTTGTAGTTTTTTGAATAGTTGTTTTACAATTAATATATGTTTTTTATTAAAAAATGGAAAAGAAATAGTTGTTTTCTAATTCCAAAAATAACTGAAAATTAAAATTAAGAAAAATGAAAGAAAAAAAATCAAAATTATTGTCGATTTCGGAAATATTATAGTTGGTTTATGAATCTTTATAGTTGATTAACAAAAAAACTGAAATTAAAAAAAATTAAAAAAAATTAAAATATTTTTTAAATTACAAATTAAAAAAAAAATAAAAATTTTAAAGCTATTATTGTTAGATTTTAAATAAAATAATAAAAAAAACGAAAATTTAAATTTATTTAAATTATATAAAAAAAATTATAGTTTGCAGATGGCAGTTTATGGAAAGATTTGGAAAGCGATTTTTTTGGGATATAATCAATCACACACGATTGTAGGGATCTCAAATTTCCGGATTTTGTGAATTTCCGGATTTTGTGATGTGTGTCTTCAGAAGGCTATTTTCGGGAATCATTAAAATAGTGGGTTTTCTACTAATATTGAAAATATGGCTGGATCCCCCCTTATTAAAAAAACAGTAGAGGGGGTTATGGCTAATATTCCCTAAAATAAAAGTACAAAACATAATAAATGACATGCAAATTGTCCTAATTTCGAAATAATAGCAAACTAATTCCAAAAATTCTCAAATTAAATCCTAAAACTCCTAACTGATCCAAATTCTAATTTCTGAAATTATTTTAAATTTTCACAAAGTTTCGAATTTTCTTGAAATTAAAAACTCGAAAATTCCATTTTTCTTTTAAAATATCCAAAACTCTCATGTGACCTTGATTACTTTGAAAACTTTGTAAAGAAAAATTTTCCCCATTTAATACTTGCTGGAAACACAGATTCAGCTCTAGAAATGAGAGATTTTTCGGAAATTGCAGTTTTGACCCAAAAGTTTCAAGATTTGCACATGCAACCACACTAAAAGTTCAAAATCCACTATTTCATGAAAAACCCCTAACAATCTGAAATTTTACTCTATTAGATGCAGAAAACGAAGTTGAAAAGTTACTTTATGCAGAAATTTCGAAAATTACACATTTTACCCCAAAATCTCTAGATCTATACATGCAAGACCACTAGAAGTTCAAAAATCACTTTTTCTTACAAAACTCCTTTAAATCCAAAATTTTTGTTCAATAAACGCTGGAAAACAGTTTTGAAAACACATTTAGGACTGACTTCTCAAAAATTACAGATTTTACCCAAAACTTTTGAAGATCTACACATGCAACCCCATAAAAGTTCAAAAATTCATTTTTCTTGAAACCCCTTTTTGAAATCCGAAATTTTCAATTCTTTTGGCCAATAAAAGTTGTATTCTTTAAACACTTTTCCATTTTTCCCCAAAAAGCCCTAAATTTTCGAAATCACTCCCAATCTTTTAGAAAATTTTGAAAACCATTTTAATACTATTGACGCCATTTAATTGCAGCAAGAAATCGGAATTTCTTACCTTAAAATCGAAGAAAAGAAAACAACCGAAGGAAGAGAGGATTCAAGCACCAAAATCTAACCAAGCTACTTTGATTGTGAATGAAATGGTGTGAGCTTCAAGGAGGGATGAGTTGTTTTCTCCCGTAAGGAGGCAAGTAGTTTTAATGGTGTTTTTGGAGTAGTCTATAGCAAGGTTTAAATAGGGGACCTTAATTTTTATTTTTCATTTTCTTGAAAATTTGGAGGTGAGGTGGAAGAAGGAGAAGGCCGATGGTGGTGGTGATGGCTTCGGTGGAGAGAGGAGGAGAAGACAAGTAAAGGGTTGAGGTGATGGAAGAAGAAAGATGAAGGGTGTCTCTTCATCTTACTAAGTAGGGTGGAGTGTAGGATTAGTGAAAATAATTAGCATTTTGCCAAGTGTAAAGGCATGCACAATTATCACTAATTTATTTATTTAAAATAACACAACTTGCATAACAACACACACACACACAATTCGGACACACACACACACATACATATATATATATATATATATATATATATATATATATATATATATATATATATATATATATATATATATGTGTGTGTAAATATACTCAAATATAGAATGCAAGTATTAGTATATATGTATGTATATGTACGTATGAAAATGTATATACGTATGCATGTAATTATGTATGCATGTATATATGTGAATGTATGTACATATATATAATCACAATATAATTCACATAAGTCACGTAATTCACGAAATTCCTAAAATTTCAATTTACGAAAATTATATTAAATCACATAATTCACACACACACACACACATATATATATATATATATATATATATATATATATATATATATATACTCACGAATTTCACAAAATAAATCCCGTGAAATCACCACATAATAACGCACGTAATTATTCGCGTAAGTCACATAATTAAATTCACGTAATGCATAATTAATATCACGTAATAATATTACCTAAGGATTCTTGAGTTAGAAATGTTAGTTTCGGGTTTTAGGGTTGGCGGGATTCCCAATTTCCTCCAAAGTCGAGAATACAAGCGCGGAGAAGATCTTCTAGGGTTTTGATAGTTCGTTCGGATTGGCCATCGGTTTGGGGGTGATAGGCGGTGCTGAAGTTTAATCGCGTTCCTAGGGTTTCGTGTAAACTTTTCCAGAATTTTGACGTAAATCGAGGGTCTCGGTCGGAAATAATGGAGACGGGGACACCATGGAGTCGGACTATTTCTCGGACGTATAGTTCGGTTAGCTTCTCTAAACTGAACGTCATTCGGATTGGAAGAAAGTGAGCCGTTTTGGTCAGCCGGTCAACGATCACCCAAATGGCGACGGATCCCCTTAGGGTCTTCGGAAATCCTTGCACGAAGTTCATTGTGATAGCTTCCCATTTCCATTCCGGAATTAGGTTCGATTGAAGTAGACCTCCGGGCCTTTAATGTTCCGCTTTGACTTGTTGGCACACTAGGCATTCGGCGACGAATCGGGCCACGTCTTTCTTCATTCCAGGCCACCAGTACAAATTTTTTAGATCTTGGTACATCTTGGTTTCTCCGGGATGAGAGGTGTACGTGGTTTGGTGAGCTTCGGTTAAGATTAGTCGTCGAATGTTTGGATCATCGGGGACGTAAATGCGATTTTGGAATCGAACGAGACCTTCTATGGAGATTCGGAAGTTTGGATTGGATTCGAGGTTATCGCGAATTTTGAGAATCTGCGGGTCATTTTGTTGGGCTGATTTGATCGATTCTCCCAGGTTGGGTTGGACGACGAGAGCGTTGATCGATTTGCGGCTAAGTGCGTCGGCGACCGCATTTGCTTTGCCGGGGTGATAGAGTATCTCGCAGTCGTAATCTTTGACTAGTTCGAGCCATCTTCGTTGCCTCATGCTCAAGTCCTTCTAGGTGAAGAAGTATTTCAGACTCTTGTGGTCGGTGTAGATGGTACACTTTTCACCATAGAGATAGTGTTGCCAAATCTTGAGTGCGAAAACGACGGCGGCTAATTCGAGATCGTGCGTTGGATAGTTACGTTCGTACTCTTTGAGTTGAAGTGAGGCGTAGGCAATGACTTCCCATTTTGCATGAGTACGGCGCCCAAACCTAATTTCGAGGCATCACTGTAGACTATGAATTCTCCAACTTTCTCTGGTAGTGCGAGAATTGGTGCCGAGGTGAGTCGAGCCTTTAATTCGGTGAAACTAGCGTCGCATTCGGGTGTCAATTGGTACTTGACGTCTTTTCGAGTTAATCGGGTGAGTGGGGAGGCAAGCTTCTAGAAATCTTTCACGAATTTGCGGTAGTAGCCGGGCAGTCCAATGAAACTTCGGATTTCCTTTGCATTCTTCGGAATTGACCAATTCGACACGGCTTCTATCTTGTTAGGATCGACGGACATTCCTTGTTCTGAAACGATGTGACCAAGGAAAGCGACGCTCGAAAGCCAGAACTCGCATTTGCTGAACTTGGCGTATAGTTGGTGCGATCGGAGAGTTTGGAGTACGGTGCGAAGGTGGGACATATGATCTTCTTGTGTTTTGGAGTATATGAGAATATCGTCGATGAAGACAATTACAAACTGCTACAAGTATTGGTGAAAGACTCGGTTCATAAGGTCCATGAAAGCTGCGGGTGCGTTGGTTAGACTGAAGGGCATGACAACGAATTCATAATGGCCATATCGGGTTCTGAAAGCCGTTTTGGGGATATCGGATTCTTTGATTTTGAGTTGGTGATAACCGGATCGGAGATCGATTTTTGAGAAGACCGATGAGCCTTGGTGTTGGTCGAAAAGATCATCGATTCGAGGAAGAGGGTACTTATTCTTGATTGTGATTTTGTTGAGTTCACGGTAATCAATGCAAAGGCGGAGGGATCCGTCTTTCTTCTTGACAAAGTGAACCGGTGCGCCCCACGGGGAATGGCTGGGTCGGACATAACCCTTGTCGAGCAATTCTTGAACTTGGTCCTTCAGCTCCTTCAATTCCATCGGGGCCATACGGTACGGGGTTTTGGAAATTGGTGTAGCTCCGGGGATAAGATTGATTTCGAACTCGATTTCTCTATCGGGCGGAAGTCCGGGAATGTCATCGGGAAATACGTCGGGAAATTCTTGGACAACTCGAATGTCGGAAATTTGGGCTTGAGGATCGGACTCGGATTTCAGAATATCCCCTAAGTAACCGGAATAGCCTTTGTGAATGAGTTTGATTGCTTTGATCGCGGAGATGATTGGATTCGAGGTTTTGGGTTGACTTCGGAATTTTAGGGTTTCGCCGTTCGGAAGGGGAAAAATAACCGTTTTTGAGGCACAATCGATTTGGGCTTTGAATTTGGTTAACCAGTCCATACCTAGTATAACTTTGAAGTTTTGGATCGGTAAGAGGATTAAATCGAAATTCATGGGTTAAGTGTGAACTCGGATTGGACAATTGATTGTGGCTAGATTGGAGCGCATCTCTTCGCCAGAGGGAATGATAATTCGGTATTCGTAATTTAGTCGATTCGGTTCGAGATTTAAGTGCGCAATTATGTCTTTCGATATAAAATAATGAGTAGAGCCGGAATCGATTAGAGCATATATGGGTTCTTCGAGGATAAATATGATACCTGCTATCATAGACGGGTCTTGCTCGATTTGTTCTTGAGTCATGGCAAACACTCGACCGGGGACGTTCGGTGGAGGTTTCAGACAGTCCTTTACCATGTGTCCGGGTTGATGGCATCGGAAGCAACTTCTCGTTCCTTGTATGCATTCTCCGGAGTGACTCTTTCCACACTTTGGGCAGGTTGGCCTTGGCGGCGGTGGCGGTGGTCCGGTTGGTTGGCGGATGGGCTGCGTTCTTTTTCCTCGGAATGGGCGGTTGCCAAAGTTGTTCTTTTTCCATGGGCGTTGGAAATTTGGTGTCGGTCGGCGTTTGTTTTGAATTTCTCCCTCGTCTTGGGCAGCCATGAGTGCTTTGTCTACGAGTTGGCGGAAAGTCGAGGCGTCGGACATACGAATGTCTCTACGGATTTCGGGTTGGAGGCCGCGAATGAAATGGTTCTTCTTTTCCTCAGCGTCTCGAGCGATGAATGGGGCGTAGAGGCAGCCACGTTCGAAACGACGGATGTATTCGATCATTGGTAAGTCGCCTTGGCGGAGTTCGAGAAATTCTTTGAGTTTGTGGGCTCGCACGTCTTTCGAGAAATACTTTTCGAAGAATTGGACTTTGAAATCGTTCCATGGTAGAGTTTCGAGGTTTGTTCCTTCTTTGATTCCTTCCCACCAGTGACGAGCTTCGTTTCGGAGTAGGAATATGGCACAATGTACGCGGTCGCGGTCGGTCATTTGCATGTAGTCGTATATGACTTCGAGAGATTTGATCCATTCTTCGGCTATGGCGGGGTCAGTTCCACCGTGGAATTCGGACGGGTTCATTCTGAGGAATCGTTCGTATATAGCTTGAGGCGCGTTATTTTGAGGCGGGGTTTGGTTACGTTGGAGGAGTTGTTCGATTTGGCGTTGGTGGTTTTGGGCTTGTTCACGGATTAAGTTTGAGAGATTATTGATAGATTGATTGTGGTCTTGTGGTTCATTGGTGGAAGTGCTCGGGTTCCCTCGGGTTATACGTCTCGACATTATTTCTATATTAATTCACAACTAATAAATAAAGCAAGTAAAACACATAAAAAAATAATACACATACTTTACCGGATGGTCCGAGCTTCGCGTCTCGAGTAGTCTCTAAACCCGTGAAGTTCGTACGAGTATCTGTAGCACCCCACCACTAACTGCAATTAAAAGACATCTATATGAGCTATAAAGATCAGTAAGAAATCCGAGTAGATATCGAACTTTGAAAATACGTTATACCTAATATGTAATATTAAATACCCAGTCCTACCCACGTTCCAACAACACGAGACAATCGGTAAAATCACATAACTCACGAAAACACATCATTCGCACATAATCACGTACTTATACAAAATGACTAAAATGCCATTTTATGAAAATCATGAAAAACACATTTTTCGTTTTATCGGATCCGTGAAAGATGAATTTCTGTACCTGAGCAATAAACCTGTTACGAGCCCGTTTTCACTAAGTGGAATCAAACCACAACACACATCATCCTAGTTGGATACCGGCCCTCTATATCCGAGTTGTTTATTACCCGATATTCCATTAATCTTTCAATTTAAAAACCATTTAATGCAACTTTTCGAAATCATGCTTATGACCCACACATAACATCACAAATATCAATCAAGTGCCACAAAATCACACAAATATCACAATTTACCACATATTTATAATTTGGGCAAAAATCCCCAAATTCACACACATAAACACACAACCACACACGGCACACACCACATGCACAATCAGCACACACACTCACACATATTCAGCACACACACATGCAGCCAACACATTAAACATCACCATTTAATATTAAACCATGCTTGCAAAGCAAGCACCCCTTTTTCACCTTTCATTAAATGAACCTATTACCACATCTAGGTAATAATAAATTGCAGCAGTAATAAACACATCCATGGAGCCATTTAAGGTATAAAGTCTCAACTCTCATCATTCATAGGTATTAAATCAAAGACATTAAAATAGAAGTACAAAACATAATAAATGACATGCAAATTGTCCTAATTTCGAAATAATAGCAAACTAATTCCAAAAATTCCCAAATTAAATCCTAGAACTCCTAACTGATCCAAATTCTAATTTCTGAAATTATTTTAAATTTTCACAAAGTTTCGAATTTTCATGAAATTAAAAACTCGAAAATTCCATTTTTCTTTTAAAATATCCAAAACTCTCATGTGACCTTGATTACGTTGAAAACTTTGTAAAGAAAACTTTTCCCCATTTAATACTTGCTGGAAAAACAGATTCAGCTCTAGAAATGAGAGATTTTTCGGAAATTGCAGTTTTGACCCAAAAGTTTCAAGATTTGCACATGCAACCACACTAAAAGTTCAAAATCCACTATTTCATGAAAAACCCCTAACAATCTGAAATTTTACTCTATTAGATGCAGAAAACGAAGTTGAAAAGTTACTTTATGCAGAAATTTCGAAAATTACACATTTTACCCCAAAATCTCTAGATCTATACATGCAAGACCACTAGAAGTTCAAAAATCACTCTTTCTTACAAAACTCCTTTAAATCCGAAATTTTTGTTCAATAAATGCTGGTTAACAGTTTTGAAAACACATTTAGGACTGACTTCTCAAAAATTATAGCTTTTACCCAAAACTTTTGAAGATCTACACATGCAACCCCATAAAAGTTCAAAAATTCATTTTTCTTGAAACCCCTTTTTGAAATCCGAAATTTTCAATTCTTTTGGCCAATAAAAGTTGTATCTACCCACTACCAACATAGATGATGCATGCAAGAACAAGAAATGAACAATAAACACTTTTCCATTTTTCCCCAAAAAGCCCTAAATTTTCGAAATCACTCCCAATCTTTTAGAAAATTTTGAAAACCATTTTAATACTATTGACGCCATTTAATTGCAGCAAGAAATCGGAATTTCTTACCTTAAAATCGAAGAGAAGAAAACAACCGAAGGAAGAGAGGATTCACGCACCAAAATATAACCAAGCTACTTTGATTGTGAATGAAATGGTGTGAGCTTCAAGGAGGGCTGAGTTGTTTTCTCCCGTAAGGAGGCAAGTAGTTTTAATGGTGTTTTTGGAGTAGTCTATAGCAAGGTTTAAATAGGGGACCTTCATTTCTATTTTTGATTTTCTTGAAAATTTGGAGGTGAGGTGGAAGAAGGAGAAGGCCGATGGTGGTGGTGATGGCTTCGGTGGAGAGAGGAGGAGAAGACAAGTAAAGGGTTGAGGTGATGGAAGAAGAAAGATGAAGGGTGTCTGTTCATCTTACTAAGTAGGGTGGAGTGTAGGATTAGTGAAAATGATTAGCATTTTGCCAAGTGTAAAGGCATGCATAATTATCACTAATTTATTTATTTAAAATAACACAACTTGCATAACAACACACACACACACAATTCGGACACACACACATATATATAAACATATATATATATATATATATATATATATATATATATATATATACTCAAATATAGAATGCAAGTATTAGTATATATGTATGTATATGTACGTATGAAAATGTATATACGTATGCATGTAATTATGTATGCATGTATGTATGTGTATGTATGTACGTATATATAATCACAATATAATTTACATAAGTCACGTAATTCACGAAATTCCTAAAATTTCAATTTACGAAAATGATATTAAATCACATAATTCATACATATATATATATATATATCTACTCACGAATTTCATAAAATAAATACCATGAAATCACCGCATAATAACGCACGTAATTATTCGCGTAAGTCACATAATTAAATTCACGTAATGCATAATTAATATCACGTAATAATATTACCTAAGGATTCTCGAGTTAGAAATATTAGTTTCGGGTTTTAGGGTTTTCGAGTTTTGGAAAGGTGGGGTGTTACATTCACACACACACACACACACACACACACACACACACACACACACACACATATATATATATATATATATATATATATATATATATATATATATATATATATATATATATATATATTTTTTAAGCCATATTGGTTATTGACACATACATGCGAAATTTCTCCAAATTTCCAAAAGTATATGTCAAATTTTGTTTTTAATATATTTTTCGGCAAGTTGGAGTCAACAATTGAAAAAACATTCGACATATATGTGTCGAAAATTGTAGGCAGATTTTAAAAAACAAAAACTTTGAAATCGACTTTGAATCTCTAAAAAGATATGGATACATACTTTAGTGGGTTCTCCTTGTTCGTAAGCTACCATTTTGTCGCCATTTGACTCAATTTTGCAAGTCGTGTGAGGTTTTGATTTCTTTAGTTTTGAGATATTTTAGGAAGGTTTGTTGTGAGGAAGAAGAAGAAGGAGAAGGCGAAGGTTGAGGAGTTTGTGAAGGAGAGGGGTTTGAGAGGTTTTGTGTGTTTGATATTGAATAAAGAAAAATGAGATTTTTAATATTTTTGTGGTATTGATTTTCATTAAGGGTGTTTATGTCATTACCTATTTATTGTCTATTTTTTTTTTTTTTTTTTGTGGTATTAAAGTGAGAAAAAAAAATTGGTATTATTTTTAGTTTCCCCCTTCGGCTTGTGTAGCGAATTCTTGTCTTTATTTACTTCCAATTCTACATCATGGGCTCTTCAAGCAACTGAGTTGCACTGACTTGTATCATTTCAAATGCGAACAACTTCATCAAATTCACACGCTTTCTCTTTTTCCAATTCTTCATCCTTGAGCTTGTCAGGATCGTATAAGTTGAAGTTCCATCTTCTTAGGGGGTTCATTAGAGAGATAAATTCTCTGATCTTGCCGACGATTTGAGTAGCCACTTCCGTATTATCTTTGGAAATCGTATTTGAGTAGCCCCAGATTATGAATCCTGATCAAAATACTCATCGTAGGTGTTTCGTACATCGCGGGATCTGCATCTGGGGCCAGATCTTGAAAGAGTAGGGCGTTCTTATCCATCAACCATGGGCAACCACCTCCCTTCGCGTGTTCATAATCAAGGACGTGATAAAAAACAATTATGAATTTGTTTGGTCCTATGGGTCGGAAATCCCATCTTTTCACCGACTTAAGAAGACGTATGCGGTATGACATTGTCTTTGATCGAGTGGGACGAGATCTCCCTTGCGCAAACTAATCTGCCAACCAGTTGAAAAGTTTGGGGCTGAACCCTAGCCTCACCAGTATTGACGCTGATAGTCACTCCTTCCTTCTCTTCCTCAGTGAGATGGAAATTTATGGTCATAGCCTTTGAGATACCTTCCATATTTAATGATTAGAGATAGACGAAGACACAAGTAGCAAGTAAGACCAGCCCAGCGCCGCCATCAATAGGATTCTGGAGAGGGAGAGTGAGAAAACAATGTTAAAAAAAAATAGAAAATAACGAGTATAGAAAAGTCAGGCACAAAGTAAGGAAATAACAAGACCCTAAGCTCCCATTTGGTTGGCAAAATTAGGCCAAATTAACTAAATAGTAATGTTTCGTTTGATGTTTGGTTTATTTTCCCGGTTGACCCGCCAAAATAATTTTGTCAAGGCTTATCTTGGCTAATTGGAGATAACTAATTGGACCTTGAGAGGTCCAATAAAATTATTGTACTATGACAAAATTGTCCTTCTAGTTTCCATCTATTTGTCACAATCACATATTCAATTAATTTTTTTTGAAATTATTAGTATAAAATATGTAGCACCCCCTTCTTATCGGGCGATAAATCGAACCGGTTTATCGGATATTCATTTATCTAGCGGAAGCAAAGGATCTCTTTGTAATTTTTTTTAAACTTTGGAATGGGACTAAAACGCAATTATAAAAAAAAAAATTCCTTCTTTAATACTTTTGTGATTTTCGAAAAACTTTCTTAGGAGTATATTATACGACAAAATGTTTCGTTTGAAAACCCATTTCGAAAGGAGGATCTTAATCGAGTGCTACACTATCTAACAATCTAATTTTGGTTCAAAAAGAAATCAGAGTTTTTGAAAGGTATTTTGGTGAATATCCCGAGAATTACTAATAAGACGTGAAAATAGCAAATTTACTAAATGGACTATTCTATAATAAGAGTCGAGTACGATCCATACCGGATTTGAGTTCGAAAGGTACGGAAAAGTAAATATTTAGGTTTAATATTACATCACCAAAAGAAAACCAAAATATTTAGCATCGTTAATAGGCCCTCGTACAACTTCCAAAAAACCCGGGCAAGACCTCAATCCGCTACTCGATCAATTCCGGTGGAGGGTTACTAACACTACTACCTGCAATTAAAAGGCATATAAGCTATAAAGCTCAGTAAGAAATCCGATTAAATATCGAACTTCGAAAATCCGTTTTATATATATAATATTATCTAGAAATCCTTACTCACATTCCAAGCAACACAAGCCAAATAGTTAATCACATAGTTCACGAAAACACATCATTCACACGTAAACATGTACTTATGCAAAATGACTAAAATGCCCTTTATATGAAAATCGTGAAAAACACAATTTTCGTTTTATCGGATCCGTGAAAGATTAATTTATGTACCTGAATAATAAACCTGTTACGAGCCCGTTTTCACTAAGTGGAATCAAACCACAACATTTCATCCTAGTTGGATACCAGCCATCTATATCCGAGTTGTTTATTATCCGGCATTCCATTAATCTTTCAAATTTAAAAACCGTGAATTGCATCATTTTTTAAATCATGCTCATAATAATTATATAATCCACACATAACATCACAAATATCAATCAAGTGCCACAAAACCACACAAATATCACAAATTACCACATATTCATAATTTGGGCAAAATCCCCAAATTCACACACATAAACACACACAACCACACACGGCACACACACATACACATTCATCACACACACACACACACACACACACACACACACACACACACACACACACACACACACACACACACACACACACACACACACACACACACACACACACACACACACACACACACACGTATTCGGCACACACTCATGCAGCCAACACATTAATACACCACCATTTAATATTCAAACCATGCTTGTAAAACAAGCACCCCTTTCCATCCTTCATTTAATGAACTTATTACCACTTCTAGGAATAATTTCATTTCAACAAATTCCAGCAGTAATTAAACACATCCATGCAGCAAATTAATGTACAAGATCCCAAATTTCATCACTCATAATTATTAAATCAAGGACATGGAAATTAAAGCACAAAACATAATAAATGGCATGCATAATGTTCTAAATTCGAAATAAAACCAAACCAATTCCAAAAATCTTCAAATTAAATCATAGAGCTCCTAACTGATCCCAGTTTTAGTTTCTGAAATTATTTTTAATTTTCATAAAGTTTCAAATTTTCTTGGAATTAAAAACTAGAAAAAATCCCTTTTTCTTTTACAAATCCAAAACTCTAACATAACCTTAATTACTTTGAAACATTTGTAAAGAAAACTTTTTCCCCATTTAATAGTTGCTGGAAAACAGATTCCAAAATTAAGAAATGACAGATTTTTCGGAAATTACAGTTTTGACCCCAAAGTTTCAAGATTTACACATGCAACCACACTAAAAGTTCAAAATCCACTTTGTCATGAAAAAACCCTAACAATCTGAAATTTTAATTTAACAAATGCATAAAACAAAGTTAAAAAGTCACTTGAGGCAGAAATTTCAAAAATTACATGTCTTACCCCCAAATCTCTAGATACATGCAAGACCACTAGAAGTTCAAAATCACATTTTCTTGAAAAACTTCTTTCAATCCGAAAATTCTGTTCAATAAATGCTGAAAAACAGATTTGAAAACACATTTAGGACTGACTTCTTCAAAATTACAGATTTGACCCAAAAATCTTTCGATCTACACATGCAACCCCATAAAAGTTCCAAAAATTCATTTTTCCTACAACCCCTTTTTGAAATCCGAAATTTTCAATGCTTTTGGCCAATAAAACTTGTATCTACCCACTACCAACACAAATGATGCATGCAAGAACAAGAAATCAACACTAAATACATATTTTCCATTTTTCCCCAAAAAGCCCTATTTTTTTTCGAAATCACTCCAAATCTTTTAGTAACTTTTGAATATTATTTTGATACTATTGATACACTTTAATTTCAGCAAGAAATTGAAATTTCTTACCTTATAACCGAAGAAAGGAAAAACAACCGAATGGGAGAGCTTTCAAATACCGAAGTCTAGCCAAGCAACTTTGATTGTGAAGGAGATGGTGAGCTTCTAAGAGGGATGTGTTATTATCTCCCGTGAGTAAGCAAGAATTCTTGATGGTGTTTTTGGTGTAATCTAAAGCAAGGGTTAAATAGGGGACCTTCATTTTTCGTTTTGGGATTTTGGAAATTTGAGGTTCAGGTGGAAGAAGAGGAGGCCGACGGTGGAGGTGGTGGCTTCGGTGGAATGATGGGAGGAAGACAAATAAGGGGTTTATATGTTGGGAGAAGAAGAATGAATAGTGTCTCTTCATCTTACTAATCATCTATTGTGTGTATGATTAGAGGAAATGATGGCAATTTGCCAAGTGGAGAGACACTAATTTATTTATTTAAAATAAAACCCAACTTGCACTCTCACATATACACACATATTCAGATACATACATACATACATATATATAACGGATTGGAAGAAAATGAAACCCAACTTGCACTCTTTCACGGATGTATAATTCGGTCAACTTTTCTACACTGAAGGTCATACGGATTGGAAGAAAATGAGACATTTTGGTAAGTTGGTCAACGATTACCCAAATGGCGTCGGATCCCCTTCGGGTCTTCGGAAATCCTTGCACGAAGTCCATTGTGATAGTTTTCCATTTCCATTCCGGAATTAGGTTTGATTGAAGTAGACCTCCGGGTTTTTGATGTTCTGCTTTGATTTGCTGGCACACTAGGCATTCGGAGACGAATCGGGCCACGTCTTTCTGCATTCCAGGCCACCAGTAGAGCTGTTTAAGTTCTTGGTACATCTTGGTTTCTCCGGGGTGGCAAGTGTACGTGGTTTGGTGAGCTTCGGTTAAGATTAGTCGGCGAACATTTGGGTTATCGGGGAAGTAAATGCGATTTTGGAATCGGCCGAGACTTTCCTCGGAGATTGGGAAGTTTGGATTGGATCCGAGGTTATTGCGAATTTTTAGAATTTGCGGATCATTTTGTTGGGCTGGTTTGATTGATTCTCCCAAGTGAGGTTGGACTATGAGGGCGTTGATTGATTTGCGGATAAGTGCGTCGGCGACCACATTTGCTTTGCCGGGGTGGTAGACTATCTCCAAATCTTTTAAGAACTTTTGAAAATTATTTTGATACTATTGATACCCTTTAATTGCAGCAAGAAATCGAAATTTCTTACCTTCTAACCGAAGAAAGGAAAAACAACCGAAGGGGAGAGCTTTCAAATACCGAAGTCTAGCCAAGCAACTTTGATTGTGAAGGAGATGGTGTGAGCTTTTAAGAGGGATGTGTTATTATCTCCCGTGAGTAAGCTAGAAGTCTTGATGGAGTTTTTGGTGTAATCTAAAGCAAGGGTTAAATAGGGGACCTTCATGCTTCATTTTGGGATTTTCTTGGAAATTTGAGGTTGAGCTGGAAGAAGAGGAGGCCGACGGTGGAGGTGGTGGCTTCGGTGGAATGATGGGAGGAAGACAAATAAGGGGTTTATGTGTTAGGAGAAGAAGAATGAAGAGTGTCTCTTCATCTTACTAATCATCTATTGTGTGTAGGATTAGAGGAAATGATGGCAATTTGCCAAGTGGAAATAAAATAATTTATTTATTTAAAATAAAACCCAACTTGCACGGTCACATATACACAAATATTCGGATGTATATATATATATATATATATATATATATATATATATATATATATATATATATATATATATATGGGCGAATAGCAAAAAGGCCCATCGCATGGGACTTAAATGCACATTGGCCCACAAAAAAAACAGTCTCTCAATTAAACCCATCTCCATGTCTTTAATCTAAAATACCCTCCATAATATAATTCTTATCAATTTCATCCATTATGCTCCAACTTCCTTAATATTACAAATTGACCTCGGATTTAAACAAATATATCACCTTAACCCCCAAAAAAAAATTTTTGGCCAGATTCCGGAGTTGACTTTTTTTTTCACTTTTTTTTTCCTGAATTTCTTTTCCGGCCGGTCAACCACCGTTGACTGCCGGTCTCCGGTGTTGACTATTGTTTACCTTTTTTTGTTTTCGATTTTTTTTTTCTTAGAAAAAAATATTTTAATTAATATTACTGTCTTGGCTACTAAATTACTGTCTCAGACAGTAATATTACTGTTTGGGACAGTACTATTATGAATATTATTTTCCCAACCAGTAATAGTATTAATATTATTGTCTAAGACAGATAAATTACTGTTGGAGACAGTAATTTAGCAGCCAAGGCAGTAATATTAATTTAAAAAAAAAATTTAAGAAAATAAATTTCAAAAAAAGAAAAAAAAGTCAATTAACAGTTAAATCACGGTCTCCGACAGTTAAATAGCTGTCAGAGACAGTAATTTAGCAATAAATACAGTAATATTAATTAAAAATATTTTTTTTAAGTATAAAAATTCAATTAACATTTAAATTATTGTCTCTGAAAGTTAAATAACTGTTGGAGACAGTAATTTAGCAACGAATACAGTAATATTAATTAAAATATAAAAAAAAAACAAAAGTCAATTAACAGTTAAATTACTGTCTCCGACAGTTAAATAACTGCTAGAGACAGTAATTCAGCAGCGAAGACACTAATATTAATTAAAATATTTTTGAAGAAAAAAAAAAGTCAATTAATAGTTAAAGTAATGTCTCCGACAGTTAAATAATTACTGGAGACAGTAATTTAGCAGCCAAAACAGTAATGTTAATTAAAATATTTTTTTTCAGAAAAAACAAAATTATAAAAAAAAAAAAAAAAAAAGTCAACTCCGGAGACCTGGCGGTCAACGGCAGTTGACCTACCGGAAAAAAAAAAGTCAACGCCGGAGACCGGCGGTAAACGGCGGCGACCGGCGGTCTCCGGTGGTGGCGGCTCAAAATTGGGGTCAAAATTGAAATTAGGGTTAAAATTGGTTAATTGATGAAATTGGGATAAATTGGGGTGTAAATCATGAAATTGGAGTTGAATTGAGTTTCAATGAATTGGGGATAATTTTGGTATATATATAAAAGGATTTTCCTTATTTGCAAATAAGTTTGAATGAGTTGGATTTATTTAAAAGACAAAAAATTGAATGTCCCTCTTTTAATTAAGTGTCATTGTCATGGGCCTATTTGCCATTTGCTATATATACCCCTAGAATGGAAAATATATAGGGATAGGTTCACCCCTAAAATTCTTCATTTGAGATACCCCCTGGAGATGCAAAAGTACTATTGTGCCCTTAAGTGCATTTTTTCGCCCAACAACATATAGTATTTTCGCCCCTACATTCAGCATAATGCTGAACTGCATTTAGCATTTTAGGTTTGCATTTATCATTTTTATAGATTATTTTAATAAAAAATATAAATTCTTATTTTATTATAATTTTTTATATATATCCTATTTTGTATTTTGTAATTTTTTAATTTTTTTAATTTTTAATTTTTTTAATTTTTTTAATTTTTTTAATTTTTTTAATTTTTTTAATTTTTTTAATTTTTTTAATTTTTTAATTTTTTAATTTTTTTAATTCTTTTAATTTTTTTTATGTTTTTAATTTTTAATATTTTAATTTTTTTAATTTTTTTTGATAAATTTACTGTACTGAATTGATTATATATGACTACACTATACCATAGTCATGTATAATTATATGTAATCATGTACTGTCTTTTTACCCCAAAATTAATCTACACCAACAACAAAATTCACAATTTAATCTTCATATTATAAATCAACTAACCCAAAAAAAATGAAAAAAAACACAATCACATGCATATAATCTTGAAAACATGAACACGCATTACTATCCATTAAAAAACACATAACATACATATAAATATATGTTACTACACGTGACTACAGTTATATACAATTATCTATAGTTATATAAGTGGCATAAGTCTGGAGTACTGTAGCATGAATCCAACTTTACAAAGGCACTTCATCGAATTTTATTCTCTGCATGTCATAAAATTATAATAAAAGCAAAACCTGCGACAAAAAAATACGAGTTAAATAGCAAAATGGAACATGCGAGTTAGATTACATGAAAAATACAAAAAAAACATGATTTTTTTTGTTGATAAATTTACTGAACTAAAATCGACTACAAATGACTATAGTATACTACAAGTCCTATATATAGTCATATATAGTTACATGTAGTCATGACTATACATGACTGCATGTGACTGACTATATATGACTTTAGATGACTAAATATAACTGTATATTCACCTGACTCAAATCACCCATGTAAGTAACCACTGCTGGTTAAATTTTCATTACAGACAAACAAAGCTCTCACACTTTAGGCATTTCGAATCATCTTCAAATAAATACAAAAAATAAATTATAATATGATTTATAATAAAAAATCAAATTAATCCAAAGAAAAATATTTTAATATTAATTGTTCACAGATCTTCAAAAACATAGTAGATCTGTGTTTTTTTTTTTTTATATAAATGCGGTAAATATATACAAATCGAACACCACCAATTCCAGATCTGAAATTCTAGATCTGACTACACATCGTTGGATCACAATTTAAATTTTTTGAATTTAGTTGATTTTCATAAAAAAAAACAATAAAATAAGGTGAAATAGTTAAGAGAATTCAGATCTTAAAAAATAAATTAAAAATGGATGGACATTCATAAGTTAAAAAAAATAACTTAAAAAAGTGAAGTGAATGGTTCAGTACCGAGTTCAAGGCGGTTGGAGGAGCAACGACGGCCGGCACAAGGCCGTGGCGGAGCAGCGACGCAAGGCGGCGGCGGAGCAGACGGCGGCAGCGCAAGGAGGTGAGGGGAGCAACGGCGGCGGCGGCGCAAGGAGGTGGGGAAGCAACGGCGACGGCGCAAGGAGGTGAGGGGAGCAACGATGGAGGCGGAGGGATGTGGGCAGAGAGAGAGACTTAGAGAGAGATATGAAGAGAGAGAAAAAAAGAGAAGAGAGAGAGAGTTAGAGAGAGAGTTGAAGAGAGAGAAAGTGGGTGGAGGGGGATGGCTGATGGATGTGGAGTGGAAAAGAAAAAAATGCTAGGGTTTAGGATTTTAAATTATAATTAAAAGGGCAAAACGGGAATTTTAATTTGTCTAGGGGGGTCTGTCAAATTAAGATTAGAATTTGGATTTTTAACTAGAAAATAAAAATTTATAGGACCTATCCCAATATATTTTCAAAATTAGGGGGTTATCCCTCATTTCCCCTATATATAATCATACTTTAGTAATATAATTCACGTAAGTCACCAAATCATAATCTACCAAATAAGATATGTAATAATTCACATAAGCCACATAATTATATTCACGTAATTCACATAGTTAATATCACGTAATAATATTACCTAAGGATTCTCGAATTAGGAATATTAGTTTCCGGTTTTAGGGTTTTGGAAAGGTGGGGTGTGTTACAAAATAAAAATAAATAAAATTCGGAAAAGAAATTGAAAATAATTTCGGAACTCTTTTTTCGAAAAATAAAAAAAATTATAAAAAAATTAGAAAAAATATTTTTTTCAACAAAAAATATTAAAAAAATTTAAAATATAAATTTTCTTTTCTGAAAAATAAAAAAAATGTTTTTTTTCGAAAACAGAAAAGTATCAGAAACACCGAAGGAAACAAATTCGGAAAAAACAGTGTTCGAAATAAATAATAAAAAAATATCGGAAAAAAATTGAAAAATAATTTACTTTTTACGAAAATAATTTATTATTTATTTATTTATTTTTTTCGAAAAGAAAACTAAAAATATCGGAAATATTCAAGGAAGAAAAATTCGAAATATAATTTTATTTTTCCAAAAATAATTAAAAAATATTTTTTCTTGAAAAAAAAAATCGGAAATACTAAGAAAAAAAATCAAACAAAAAATTTAAAAATACTGAAGAAAAATAATAAAATAGAAATATTATTTTTATATTTTTGTTCTCGATTTTTTTTCTTTAGTATTTCCTATTTCTTTTCTTCAGTTTTTCCTACTGTTTTTTTTTTCGAAGAAATTTTTTTTTTTTTTTTTTCGGAAATACTGAAAAAAAAATTGGACATACGGAAGAAATTAAATATTTTTATATATTTTTTAGAAATACTGAAAATAAAAATTCGGAAATACTGAAGGAAAAAATCGAAAAAGAAAATGAAAATAATTTTCTTTGGGGTTTTTGTGCATAAGTCCTGACTAACCATGTTTATTATTCTAGGTTCAGGGGCTATGTCTCTTTCGCCAATAAGACTATCCTTTTAATATGTATTAACAATAAAGGAAAATTTAATATGTATATGGCAAAATTACCCCCAACCATTTACACCAAATTCTTAATTGTAACCCCAATTTAATCAATTTTCACCACAAAAATCCAATTTTGATTTTTTTTTTCAAAAAACATTTTTTTTTTCAGAAATTAGTTTTTCGCCGTCAGTTTCCGCCGTTGACTTTTTGATTTATTTTTTTTACGCCCACCGCTAAACGTTGACCGTAATTGTGCGGTCATTAACAGTAATTATACTCTCAATGATAGTAAATTAACGTAATTATACTGACACTGACAGTACATTGACGTAATTGTACTATCGTTGACAGTACATTTTATGTAATTGTACTGCCGTTGACAGTACAATTAGAGTCAACGACAATATTATTATTTTTTTGGTTATATTGTTTTTTTAATTTTGTCTTATTTGTTGACAAGTTAGCGTAATTATATTAGTGTCGTTGACAGTAAAACAACTATAAACACAATAGTGTCACTGTCAACCACGTTAATATTATTATTTTTTTGGATTTTTTGTTTGATTGAATGATTGACGGAGTAACGTAATAATGTTACTGTCTACTATTGTAATATTACTGTAAACACAATAATATTACTGTGGTTGACGGTAATATTATTGTTCTTACAGTAATATTACTGTCAACTAAAGTAATATTAATTATTTTGGCTTTTTATTATGTTTACCTTTGTTGAACAGTCAACATATTAATATTACTCTATTACACAATAATATTGCGATGACGGACGAAATTGTGCATAAAATTGTGTTTTGGGTCAAAATTGAATCATTTGTAAAATTCGGGGTCAATTAAGTTTAGATTAAATTAAAGGATGAAATTGGAGCATATTAAAATGGGATGGGCTATTTTAGTCTTTTACAAACCTCGGACCATGTGTAAATTTTTTTATAAAAGAGCTTGTTGTCTGGACCCCTTTAGATATAAGTACCCATTTTCTTTCTACCCAAAAAAAGAATCTTTTAGAAAAGTAAAAAGAAAATATCGGAAAACTTAAAGAAAAAAAAAATAAAAAAAATTAAAAAAAATCAAAAAAAGAATATTGTTTTTGAAAAAGATAAAAAAAATAACAAAATATAAATATGAAAAAGAAGAAAAAAACTATGTACAATAAGAAGGGTAATTCGGTCATTTTAAGTAATCTGGTTGATGTTAAGAAAATCAAACATCAAACACAATTAAATAATTACGAGATAAAAAATTCAAAATTTAATAACAAACATCTTATAAAATAATAAGCCTATTCTTTTATATGGAGAATTATATTTTCTTTGCTGATCTTATCTTGGAAACCAAACGAGGCCTAAAAGAAAAAAAATACGATTAGAAAATTGATTAAAGTAATTGCACACGATCCAATCGGCTATATCCTTGGAAGACAAGGTCAAAAGGTTACGGAGATAATTGTAGAGAGCTTCAACAAAGGCCTCTCGTGGAGAGAAAAAAAAACCCTAAAACGAATATTTATTCCCTTACTACATTTATAATAAGTTCAAAAGTCTTTATATTTTGTATAAATTTAAAAAACTAGAAAAAACGTTAATATCACAATTTATATTCAAATAACTACTATATCCCATCATATTAGTTTGGAATTTTCTTGGAATTAAAAACTAGAAAAAATCCCTTTTTCTTTTAAAAATTTGAAACTCTAACATAACCTTAATTACATTGAAACCTTTGTAAAGAAAACTTTTTCCCCATTTAATAGTTGCTGGAAAACAGATTCCAAAATTAAGAAATGACAGACTTTTCAGAAATTACAGTTTTTACCCCAAAGTTTCAAGATTTACACATGCAACCACACTAAAAGTTCAAAATCCATTTTTTCATGAAAAACCCCTAACAATCTGAAATTTTAATTCAATAAATCCAGAAAACAAAGTTAAAAAGTCATTTGAGGCAGAAATTTCGAAAATTACATATTTTACCCTAAAATCTCTAGATCTATACATGCAAGACCACTAGAAATTCAAACTCACTTTTTCTTGCAAAACTTCTTTCAATCCGAAAAATTTGTTCAATAAATGCTGAAAAACAGATTGGAAAACACATTAAGGACTGACTTCTTGAAAATTACAAATTTGACCCAAAAATCTTTCGATCTACACATGCAACCCCATAAAAGTTCCAAAAATTCATTTTTCTTGCAACCCCTTTTTGAAATCCGAAATTTTCAATGCTTTTGGCCAATAAAACTTGTATCTATACACTACCAACACAAATCATGCATGCAAGAACAAGAAATCAACACTCAATACATCTTTTCCATTTTTCCCCAAAAAGCCCTAATTTTTTCGAAATCACTCCAAATCTTTTAAGAACTTTTGAATATTATTTTAATACTATTGATACCCTTTAATTGCAGCAATAAACCGACATTTCTTACCTTATAACCGAAGAAAGGAAAAACAACCGAAGGGGAGAGCTTTCAAATACCGAAGTCTAGCCAACCAACTTTGATTGTTAAGGAGATGGTGTGAGCTTCTAAGAGGGATGTATTATTATCTCCCGTGAGTAAGCAAGAAGTCTTGATGGTGTGTAATCTAAAGCAAGGGTTAAATAGGGGACCTTTATTTTTAATTATGGAATTTTCTTGGAAATTTGAGGTTGAGGTGGAAGAAGAGGAGGCCGATGGTGGAGGTGGTGGCTTCGGTTGAATGACGGGAGGAAGACAAATAAGGGCTTTATGTGTTGGGAGAAGAAGAATGAAGAGTGTCTCTTCATCTTACTAACGATCTATTGTGTGTAGGATTGGAGGAAATGATGGCAATTTGCCAAGTGGAAAGACACTAATTTATTTATTTAAAATAAAACTCAACTTGCACTCTCACATATACACATTGGTCCACAAAAAAAACAGTCTCTCAATTAAACCCATCTCCATGTCTTTAGTCTAAAATACCCTCCATAATATAATTCTTATCAATTTCATCCATTATGCTCCAACTTCCTTAATATTACACATTGACCTCGGATTTAAACAAATATATCACATTGACCTCTGCCAGAATCACACGGGACTTTCGGGATGCAGGAAATTCGACTTGTCCAACTAATTCTTCTCTTTCTTTTCTTCCAATTCCATACCGTAGACATCTCAAATATTATATTCAAGACTATCATCTCCAAGCACAACTCGAATAGCCTCTTTAAACTCGTACGCTTGCGCTTCTTAAAATTCTTCATCTTTGAGCTTGCTAGGATCGTATCATACTCCCCCTCCTTTAAAGAATTCATCCTCGAATCGGACAAATATAAAAAGAAAGGAGCATAAGGAAACAGTGACGAAATTGAGCTTGAAGGTCTTGAACGTGCACAACCCAATGTATACGCGAGTTTAGAATGGTGATCGGGACGTCGACTTGAAGATCAAGTTATCTAATTTATTTACGCACGTTTTAATATTATGATTTTATATATTTTTATTATTTTAGAGTTCTTTATTGTTAGGATTTTCTTATTTATATGTTTCCTTATTATAGATTATGTAGGAGTCCCTTTCCTTGTGAAAAAAAGGTCTTTTTAGCACTTATCAATAGGTTGTCAATTTGCCTTATTTTGATGGACGAATTATAATGATATTTTGAGTATTTGTTCTACAGCAACTTTGGGATTTTTACAAGTGGATAATTGTAATTTTCTTAGCAACATAATATTGGTTTTGGTTCTTTATAACCACGGGGTCAATATTTCACCTTGTGAATAATGGTTTCTAGCTCTTTATAGCTATGGGGTCATTATTCCTTGCTTCCGCCAATCTAAATCCTTCGTTTTTGGATGTCTTCGATCTTGCTTCCGCGTAAGGTATTGGGTCTCGTAACAAGTTCTGATACGAACCCCGTGAATAGTAAAAAATAGTAATATTATCTAGCACATTAATATTAACACAACAAAATCATTATGTTAGATAATAAATTATTGTGTAATACAATAATAATATTATGTTGATTGGTCAACAAAGACAAAGATAATAAAAAGCCAAAAAAATTAATAATGTTGTGGTTGACAGTAATATTACTGTAACGATAGTAATATTATTGTGTTTTGTAACGATAGTAATATTATTGTGTTTACAGTAGTTTTACTCTCAACTACAGTAATATTACAACAGTAAACATTGATATTATTAAGTTGACCATTCAACAAATCTACAAAAATAAAAAATTCGAAAAATAAATAAATAAAATTGATGTGGTTGCTAATAATATTATTGTGTTTACAGTAATTTTACTGTTAACCATATAAATATTACAATAATAGACAATAATATTATTACGTTGACCGGTCAACAAATCAAACAAAATAAAAAAGGTAAAAAAATAAAATAATATTAATGTGGTTGACAGTAATATTATTGTATTTACAGTAATTTGACTGTCAATGACAGTAATATTACTGTCACCGATTAGCCGTGGGTGGGAAAAAAAAGCAGAAAAAATAAAAATAAAGTCAAAGCCGAAGACCGGCTGAAGAAAAAAAGCAGGAAAAAAAAATCTACAGCGTTAACTGACGGCTGAAAAAAATGTTTGAAAAGGAAAAAGTTAAAATTGACTTCTCGGGTCAAAATGGATGAAATGAAATTGAAGTTAAATTGGTGTTACAATTAAAATTGGATTTAATGAGTTGGGGTTATTTTTATCATGCACATTAAGTTTGCATTTATTTATAAGACATATTAAATGGATGAATTTATTAGCAAAAGGAGATATATCACCCAAACTTAGAATAATAACAATGATTGGTCAGAGATCTCCTCGCAAAAACCCCTTAGTTAATTGATGAAAGATTTTATTTTTTGCTTTTACCCCCATATTTTTTCGTGTTACAATTGAAAAATTAAAGGGGCCCGGTTCCCTTTGCATCCCCAAAGTTAGGGCTTATGTGGCAAACCCCCCCCCCCCCCCCCCCATCTTCTTCATTTTTTTCCAACATAACTTATCTTGCAAGCATTAGTTGGATGACTATTTAAGTAATTGTTTACCTAATATTAATATTTTATTAAGTTGAGTATATTTTCTGTAAGTTATAATGAGAGATCATTGTTTTAAAAAAAATTAAAATCCATCGTGGAGATTTGTTTGCGGAGTTTGAATATATATATTAGGGGTTCGACTTGTACATTGAGTGAGATGTTTACCCTAATTTGATCTCCCATTTGGAGATGCTTGGTTTAATTAAAGAAATTAGCTATCCAATTGCTAGGTGTTTTGGTTATGATTATTATATAAAATTGAGATTATAATAACAACTAGAGGTGGACATTATAATGAAGTTAAGAAGAAAAAAAAAGAGCAAAGATGAACTATTTAAAATGAAAAAATGAGGAAAAATAAAGGTAAAACAATAAGGCAGATATAAACTTTGAACTCTTACACAATAAGGATAAAAGGTTAAAAAAAAAGGCAACATGAAAGTCAATAGGCGATGTGAGCATATTCAAATAGAATACAAACATGATTCATCCCATAATTCAGGGGTTTAAAGTGAAATTTACCCTAGTCAAAACATAGAAAAGAAAAATTAGTGAAACAAATTTATTAGTCTAACTTATGAATGAAATAAAAAATGGAAATATAATTAAATTACTCTATTTGTATATAATGGTGTTTAATTTTTTTTTTTTTTTTTTTTATGTATTAATTGATGTATAATTAAGAGGCTCTTTGATATAACCCCTTCAATACTTCTTTTAATAGGGAAATGCTCAAATTATTTTGCACCATTTGAGAAAAACCCACTTCTAATTTCAACCACCTATTTTTCCAATTATGTCCCTCCTCCTTATACACTATCCGCCCATGACCCATCAGTAGTATCTTTCTTTCTTTCTTTCTTGTTTTTTTTAATTATTATTATTATTATTATTATTATTATTATTATTATTATTATTATTATTATTATTATTATTATTATTATTATTATTATTATTATTATTATTATTATTATTATTATTATTATTATTATTATTATTATTATTATTATTATTATCATTATTATTATTATTATTATTATCATTATTATTATTATCATTATTATTATTATTATTATTATTATTATTATTATTATTATTATTATTATTATTATTATTATTATTATTATTATTATTATTATTATTATTATTATTATTATTATTATTATTATTATTATTATTATTATAATTATTATCATTATTATTATTATTATCATTATTATTATTATTATGATTATGATTATTATTATGATTATTATTATTATTATTATTATTTTTTATTTTTTTTAATTTCTTTTTCGTTTTTTAACTTTTTTTCTCTACCAGGTATATTAATCGATTATGAATCATATTAAATCGACTATGATGAACTATAGTCGATTAAGGAACCGACTACTAAAAATAACAAATCACAACTACAAAATTGCAAACTCAACTATATTTTACAAAAACAAACAATATACAAACATAATAATTGATTTATACAATTGGAATCAACAAACAAAAAGTCAAAAATAAAATAAAAAATTGGAGTCAATGAAGTATATTAATCTACTATGATGTCAAACATAGTCGATTAAGAATCTGCTACTAAAAATAACGAACCACAACTGCGAAAAAATGCAAAATAAACTATATATTACAAAAACAAAAAATATACAAACATTATAAATGATTTATGCAATTGGAATCAATAAAAAAAATCCAAAAAAAAATCCAAAAAAAAAAAAGTGGAGTCGATCAACCTTAATCGACTATCTGAGCATAGTCGATTAGCTTAATCGACTATTGAACACGTTCATAGTCGATTAAGGTTTCAGCATGCGCGAATTTCTCTACACGCGCCGTCCTCTGCCCGATCCACTAAAAAACCCTAAATCTGGCTCCCCATCGTCACCACACCGCCGCCACAACACACCATCACCACCTTTCTTTGATATTATGACGGTTTTTTATTACAAATAAATAAATAAAATCACAACTCGCACCACCAACAAATGCAGAACCACCACCCATAAAAACCCGATTCCGGCAACAAATCGACAATTTTACTTCTTTTCGCCGCCGATGTAGCAATCCTGGCATTCGAATTCAGAATCGCTATCAAAATCATCATCATCTTTATGGCTTTTGTTAAGATCTGCAAAAGCTCTAATTCCATGAACGGGTAGAGAGCGGAAGGAGTAGGAGGAGACGTTGCAATAGGGGAATTGAAAGCCTGAGAAGATGGACTAACCCCGACGGCGACAGCGACGGAGACGGCAACGACGACGACGGATTCAACGGGATTGGCGTCGTTGTTATGGCGGTGATGTCGGTGGTTGGTTCTTCATCTTCCGATAAAAAGAGAACAACCTACATAATTCAGAGGGAAAAGTATAATAAAGAGAAAAAAAACAGAGAAGAGACGCGAGAGAAGAGACGGTAGAAGAGAAAATAAGATTAGGGTTTTGAAAGAATATAGTGGACAATTAAGGGTAATTTTGGAATTATGAAAATATCACTTGGGTGGAATATTAGCTAAGGGGATCCCTTATTATTTTTTAGAGGGGGTGTAACTATATTTCCTAGATGGGGGAGTTTTTTCTAATTCTCCCTATAATTAATAAGTTCATACGATAATTTTCTTACTAATTTTGCCTTCTTAAAATAATGAATTGATATGCAAAATAGTTATTTTAATAAAAAATATAATAATATTAAAAAAAATTATTATTTGACAAATCCCCCTCATTAGCCTCCTCCAATTACAATGAGTCTAAATTGTTTTTTGATTTTTAAGTTAAATCCAAAATATTTTTAATTAATAAAAATTAATAGAATTTTACGATTATACCCTTCTTCCTATTTGACGTAATCCTATTATTTAATGTTAGGTTATAATAATTCAAGTATAATCTTCATCCAAACTCCCAAACCCTACTCTCAAACTCTTTTCTCTCTCGCGTATTTCCATCATCATCCCCCAACTTCTCTCTCTCTCTCTCTCTCTCTCTCTCTCTCTCTCTCTCTCTCTCTCTCTCTCTCTCTCTCTCTCTCTCTCTACCAATTTTCTTCTACTACCATCCAGTAATCGTCTTTCTCTACAGTTCTATTGAAGCACAGCGGAGCCCTAAAACACACCAACATGGATTTTTCTGCGTTAACAGGTAATTGTACGTACACCATTCTCTAGATTCCAAAGGTGTGGTTTAAATTATTGAATAATTTGAGGGTCCATTTGGATGGAGGGATTTGGGGAGGGATTTGATTTGGGGAATGGATTTGAAATGACTCCAATTTTGGAGTCATTTGAAATCCACCACTATTGCTCCAAAATCAACTAAAAAGGAGGGGTGGGGATTTGAAATCCACCTCCAAATCCCTCAATCCAAACAAGTCGGAGGGATTTGTTATTATGGATTTGAAATCCCTCCCCCAAATCCCTCCATCCAAATGCACCCTGAGATTTTTTTGTTCTGGTATTTCACTTTTTTTTCTCTAAATATATTTGCGTTACTTTCTTGCTTATTCAAGTCATAATTAGGATAGGATAAATTAGCAGTATTGCGAAATCGGCACATCGGCTCATAATTTTTGGTAATAACCATAATTTTTGGTAATGGATGTTCATTGCCGCACCCTCATTTCCTAGATATTTTGTAATTTTGTATGAAGGATATATGTATGATATTTGATTTTTATATTATTTTATGCATTTAAGAATCTAATTTTCAATAAGTTGGTAATTTATACGAGGCTATCAATATTATTTTATGGCTCAAATTTTCAGGATGCAATGGAATAATGAGAAGTAGATGATTAGACATGCTGTGCTCTACGGTTCATTGTAGAGAAGATGGTGTCCTCTATAGTGGTTTTATAGCTTTTTTTCGTTGAAATATGTTGTTTTCTCGTTAGAATTTATAGTGGTTTTCAATGTTTATATAGTTGTGTATACATAGTGGTTTTCATGTTTATATAGTTGTTTACACAGAGTGGTTTTCACGTTTAAATAGTTGTATATACATAGTGGTCTTCATATTTATATAGTTGTTTTATACAAAGTGCTTTTCATGGTTATATAGTTGTTTATACAAAGTGGTTTTATAATGTCAGGCTTTGTCTTCGATAAATTTATAATGGTTGTCAACAAATTTATAGTGCATTTTGTCTAATTCGTAGTGGGTATCAATAAATTTATAGTAGTTTTTAACAAATTTATAGCAAATTTCGATAACTTTATAGTGGATTCTAATTTGATAAACTTGCTGGATTGTTTTTAAAAAAAATTAATAAATAATAATTTTTTAGTCGAAATAAAAAAATAATAAAAAAAAATAATTGAACAAAACATTTTTATTCAAAAAAGCTGGGGAAAAAAAAACCATATAAAAAAAATCGGAAAGAACGAAAAAAACCATTAAAAAACGAAAATAAAAATAAACCATTTTAAAAAAATCAAAATGAATAACATGAAAAATATAAATAAGAACAAAATAATTTAAAATAAAAAACTGATTTTTTTTTAAAAAAAGAAAAAACTAATTTTTGTTTTAAATTGAAATAAAGAAAAAAATTAAAAAAAATAAAAAATAAAAAGAAAAATAGAAATTTAAATAGAAATCTATATAATATATAAAAGGTGAATTCCACACCTAATTGATTGACAATTTGTCAATTTCAATTGGTGACATGTATTCAATTTTATCACATGTGGCAAATTGATTGGTGAAAATAAATCATCAAAAAACATGTCACCATTTTCCAAAATTAAAAAGATTATTTAATTATTTTATTATATATTTATATCATACCATTAATAAATTGTTCTAATTATATCAACATTCTTTGAAACTCTAAATCGATTTATTTTTTAATTTAATTTTAATAATAACTAATTTAATTTTAATAATAACTAATTTAATTTAAATTTAGTTAAATTCAATTTAAAATATTCCCTTATTATAATTTCATGATTGGTGGTGTGATGGAAATTTCAGATTTTAATTTCATAAACTTGGATTTATATAAATGAAAATATATTGCAAAATAATTCATTTGATATTATACATTCTAATGAACATGACCAGAGAATATGTTTATCTTTTTTAGTAATTTAATATTATATACTAATATTATTTGTATTAAAGAAATATAGATGTTCGAATTTACTTTATTGCGAAAATTGACACTATTTTTTTTTGCACGCAAGTAATATACTCTCAATTATCTACCATATTGAAAATTTACTATATGAATTTAATGTTATTGTTTTAACTTATCTTTTTTCTTCACTGAATCCAGTAACATTAAATGTTATGATTAATTTAATTTTTTTAATTATATACTAATAAAAATACAAACTGTCTCAAGATTATCTAATAAATTGATTAACATAAGTTAAGTTTAATCAATTGATAAAAAAAAATAAAAGAATGTTTTTATATATTTCAAAATGTAACAATGCTATTCTAAATCTTTGGGATTAAATTCGTTTATTCATTTTATTTAATACCAAATATTAAGAATCTCAATTGTTTTGTTTAAAATGCATAGTGATTGTACATACGATATATATTGTATTGCACTAAGAAGTATTCTCTATAATTCTGATAAATATAGTTAAATACATATCTAGAGCAACTCCAACCCAAAAGTGTCAAAATGAGTTTGCAGATATTTATGTGATATTTAATATTTTATTTTGATATTTATCTAAATTAATTTACTCCAACTATAGGAATTAAATGGTTGTTAATTAAAAATAATTAAAATTTATATTAATTGCCACATGTCATTTTCTAAATGGACACTGAGGTGGTTAAATTTATAACTCAAGTTTGATATTTTATTCAACATGATGTATTTTTACATTCCGAAAGATGACATATCAAAATAAAACGACCCTCATTTCATAACTCTATTGTAATTAAAATTACTCTTTTTGAGTATGAAAATGGTGGTTAAAGGTTTTGATAATACATTTAATAACCCGACTTGACGTGCTCTTACATTAAAATAGTTTATATTAACAAATACAACATCCATCGGCAAATTAGTAGTTTCTATAATCCATTTTTAGTTACACACTCAATAATATATTTATATATTACAATAATAGACTAAAATTATATGAGAAGTAATTGCATAATTATGTGTTTGTCTTTCCAGATTGAGAAAGTTTGATGCAATCTTGTGGCTATAAATGTAAAAGTTATCAAACATCAAGTATCATTATATACCACCAAAATATTATCTAACAAATACCAAATTAGTGGTTATCATTTCATTTGGCACGATATTGGTACCATATCGAACTTATAAGAGATCTTTTACAATCCATTATAGTGTGGGTAAAAATATAGACAACCTATCATTGAAAAAAAAAAATTATGTTTAGCTTCAAATACTCTGACAAATTTTTAAAAATAAAATTTTAAACCATATGAAAATAAAAATATTAATGTAGGGTATTATAGCTTAAATAATTAATTATTAAATATTTTAACACTGAATATATCTCACTACACTTTTGTATGGGAACACATGAGTTCTTTTGTCTCACTTACAAGTTATGTATCTAAATTAGTGAAATATTCTTAAATTTTCTATTTCCCCAACATATATCATAAGTTATATTTATTTTGTTAATTTCCAGTTTTAAAATATTTATAAACTAAAATTGTTTATTTTATAATTTTTATAATAATCTAATATCGATTCTATATCTCTATGTTTTTTTGAAATCACAATATATTCGACTGATTTACACAAAAAATCATTTAATTTTTATTTCATTTATTCTTTATATAAACATTTTGTAGTGACTTTTGTTTACTTGAAATTTGATCTATCTTCATTAACATCAACATCAGCATTTATGTTAGTTTCTAACATATGGTCATACGTGTAAATCAATTTAAGTTGTATATTAACAAGAATAAATTACGAAAACTCCTAAACTTGGTCTAATTTAAGAAAAAACTCCCCCACATATTTATAATTACTAAAATTTCTCTGATGTTTGTTTCCATATTACAGTGACCCCCTTGCGGTAATATTTTTCACAAAATTTCTTTTATTACGTGGAATATTCCCCAAAAAATGCAGATTTTACCCTGCACACGACATTTCTTTATGGTAATTTTTAAAGACAAAAATTACCCTCAAGGGGACTTTACACATAACTTTATTCCTCTTAAAGAACACTTTCACAACTTTTAGTATTACCATTACCTCCCCTGAGGGTAATTTTTGTATTTAAAAAGTATGATAAAAGAATTGTCACGTCTGCAAGGGTAGAATCCACATTTTTTTGGGATATTACATGGAATAGAAAAGATTCCGTAAAAAATCACACCATGAGGAGGTCGTGTAAGACAAAAACAAATATTAGGGGAATTTTGGTAATTACCTATAAGTGGGGGTGTTTTCCGTAGTTTAGCGTAAGTTAAGGAGGATTTTTGTAATTTATCTTATTAACAACGATTATTGTTCTTTTTACGTCTTAACGTTTGCTTATACCCTTATAATATTATAAATAATTTTAATGTTAGTTTGATAATATAATTATATATTAATTTCGCATATATTTAATATATGTTTTTTGATGCCTCAACTACTACACAAAAGGAATTTGATATAAATGTTGGGAGATATAATTGTTTTTTATACAAAATAATAGATCATTGCAAAAAACATTGATGCAAAATCAGAATTAGGATTGTGATTAGTATTAGCATTACAATTAATATTATAATTAATATTCTTTGAATTAGTATTAGTATTAATACTAGGATTAGGATTCGAATTATATTTAGGATTAATATAGTATTAGAATTAATATTAGAATTAGGATTATGATTATTATTAATATTAGTATTAGGGGGGGGAATTAAGATCATAATTATGAGGGGTGCTAAAATTAGTAATATGTATTAGTATTAAAATTATGATTATCATTACTAAGATTATGATTAGAATTAAGATAAGAATTAGAATTAGAATTAAAATTAATAATGGCACTAGCATTAGCGTTATTAGTATTAAAATAATTAGGGTTAGGATTAACATTAGTATTAACATTAAAATTAGTATTACCATTAGTACATGTACAATAGCATGAAGCCATTAACATTAACAATATTAACATATTAGTATTAGTAATAATATTTATATTAATATTAGTATTTTTATTAGTATTAGTATTAGTATTAGTATTAGTATTAGTATTAGTATTAGTATTAGTATTAGTATTAGTATTAGTATTAGTATTAGTATTAGTATTAGTATTAGTATTAATATTAATATTAATATTAGTATTAGTATTAGTATTAGTATTAGTATTAGTATCAGTATTTGTATGAGAATGAGTATGAGTATGAGTACGAGTATGAGTATGAGTATGAGTATGAGTATGAGTATGAGTATGAGTATCATTATAAGTATGAGTATTAGTATTAGTACGAGTATCAATATGAGTATCAGTATGAGTATTACTATTAGTATTAGTATTCATATTAATATTACTCCGAGTATCGGTATGAGTATTGATATCAATATGAGTATCAATATCAGTATGAGTATCAGTATTAGTATGAGTATCAGTGTCAGTATTATTTTTAGTATTAGTATCAATATTAGTAATCAATATCAATATTAATATTAGTATTAGTATTAGTATTAGTATTAGTATTAGTATTAGTATTAGTATTAGTATTAGTATTAGTATTAGTATTAGTATTAGTATTAGTATTAGTATCCGTATTCGTATCAATATCAATATCAATATTAGTATCAGTATAAGTATGAGCATCAGTATGAGTATCAGTATGAGTATGAGTATTAATATTAGTATAAGTATCACTATTAGTATTAGTATTAATATTAATATTACTATGAGTATCAGTATGAGTATCAATATCAGTATTGATATTAATATCAATATCAATATCTGTATTAGTATTATTTGTATCAGTATCAATATCAATATCAGTATCAGTATTAGTATCAGTATGAGTATTAGTATTAGTCTTAGTATCAATATGAGTATCATGACAAGTATAAGTGTTAGTATCAGTATCAATATTAGTATCAGTATCAGTATTAGTATTAGTATTAGTATCAATATCAGTATTAGTATCAGTATCAGTATCAGTATGAGTATGAGTATGAGTATGAGTATGAGTATCAGTATCAGTATCAGTATTAGTATTAGTATCAATATCAGTATTAATATTAGTATTAGTCTTAATATTAATATTAGTATTAATATTAGTATCAGTATCAGTATCAATATTAGTATGGATATTAATATCAGTATTAATATCATTATTAGTATCAGTATTGGTGTTTGTATTGGTATTGGTATCAACATTAGTGTCGATATTGATATCAACATTGGTATCAGTATTGGTTGGGGCGTATAGATCTTATCTCTTTTGCAATATTTATAAGTTATAGTGTTGTTTGAGTAATGTATATCACTAATTGAACGTTGTTAGTGATAAACTTGCAGGTTATTTGAATATCTATTGTGTTACTTCTCTACTACCCTGTATGTTGTTAAATTAGTTATTTTGCAGAAGATTCACATGGCATAGTCGATTGCGTTCCATGAAATAGAGTTATACCATATGTTTTAAATAATTTCACTTAATCTTCATATCATATTTTGCACGCTTCGCGTTTTCTTCTCTGTAATATTTAATTTAATTTCATATGTTAAAACTGTGAATTAAGAAATAAAGTTTATGTTTTCTTCTTATATCCTTCCATTTTTTTCCTTGAATTGATGTTGTTATAAAGAGATAGTCGTTTATATATTATTATTTTTCTCATTTTAAAACTGACATCCGTGCAACGCACGGGTGAAGTACTAGTTTACCAAAAAATACAATTCATTAAAATTAAAATCCACTATTTACTGAAAACACAATTTTGAAATCCACTAATCCTCGGAAGCAAGAATTTGTTTCTATTAACTAAAAGGAAGAATTATTTGAAATTTGTTGAAAACCAATATGAAATTAACATAAAGTATATTATGAAATCAACGTAATCCACTTTAAATATTAATTTCAATAGTGGATTTAATTTTAAAATATCAAAATCCACTCTGCACAAATAGTGGATTGATAAAGGGAAATGGCTAAAACCACCGTGCGCAATAGTGGATTTAATAAATGGAAATGGCGAAATCACTATGCGCAATAATGGATTTAATAGTGAAAGGTCAATCCTTATGGGAGACGGATACGATGTGTGAGGGCAATGGTTAAGAGAAAATAGAGGGCAACGACGGTAGATAGAAAAAGAGTGGGGGATAGGGATTGTTGAGGAAAAAAAAAACCAAAAAAACATGAACGTAAGGGGAGATGGGGAGGAAATAGTTGGGGGATGTGGAGAAATAGAAAATGAGCGAAAATAGGAGTTTGATGGTTTGGACTAAGGGTATTATAGTGACATTGTATTATTTATGGTAATTAAAAAAAGTTTTTGATTTATCTTAAAATTGAAAATATATTTTGGGCTCATTTTAATTGCATGCGCATGTCTAATGAGGGGGTTTTCAAATAATTCCTAAAAATATCTTATTAAATATGTTAAGAATATTAAATAAATTAACTAAGAAAATAGCATTAAAGATTATTGAAACAACAGATTCAAGTATAAAAATACGAAAAAAAAACTTTAATTTTATGAATCTCGTTAAAAACATCGTGTATGTATTTAAAATCATAATAAACAAATATGATAATAAAGTACTTAAAAAGACAGAATCATAAAACTAAACTGATTCAGAAAATAAACGTAATTAAAGAAACAAATAAAGCTATTTAGATCCTTGATCTGAAACGTGGTTTGATTATGTATTTTTATTTGTAATATACTAAAAAAGATAAGTTTTATAAAATATTTAAATATAATTTTTAAAATCTTTTTCGGATATAATTTTAAATTATTAGAATACACTAAAAATGGGTAAATTATTCAAATCTATATTTTATATATTTGATTTATATGTATATTACATATTTAATTCAAAATTTATTAAGTTAACTATTTAAATTACTAATCTAAATAAAAGAACATTATTTGCACTTTTGAAATGCTATCACGTGCATCGCATAGGGAAAAATGTTAGTATGTTAAATAGGAAAGAACTTGGATATATACCAAAATTAAAATGCCAACTATGCAAGCCAACTAAGTAATTTGAGCAAATAACATTAACAATTTGACACATTTCATTGAGGATATGGATCCTCATTTTATATAATATATAGATAGATTACAAAATAAAACAAACAAATATTATGTGTTTTCGTGTGAATGCTAAAATTTGGATGGGATGTAACGTCTTGCATTATGAGTATTTATACTTAGGCCGCGACTACCGGCAATACTAGTTCCATTAAGTGCATGACCAAGATAAAAAAAAGTTAATGTACGAATACAATAAACTAGTATGAAGTTAAAAGACATCAAAATTGAAGATTATACGGTGGAAGAACCCACGGAGGTATGCATTTATGTGGGTTATTAGCTAGTAATCCAAATAGCATTAAATATTATTGAAACAACAAATTCAAGTATAAAAATACTAAAAAAATATAAACTTTAATTTTATGCATATCCTTAAAAAAATCAGATAATAAAATACTAACGTAAAATCCATAAAAATAAATTGATTCAGAAAATAAGCGTAATTAGAGAAACAAATAAAACTATTTAGACCATTGATATAAGCAATTTTAACCTGGTTTGATTATGTATTTTTAATTGTAATGTACTAGAAAAGGTAACTTATAATTTTTAAAATGTTTTGCGGATATAATTTCAAATTATTAAAATACACTAAAAGTGCATAAATAATTCAAATTTATATTTTATATAATTCATTTATATGTACATTACATATTTAATTTCTTATTTATTGACATAAATAGTTAAATTTAAAATTGGAATAAAATACTAAAAAAGACAGTCAAACAATTAATGTTTTTTTTTGAAAATTAATTAAGGAAATATAATAATTTCTCAACAAAAGTCAATTTTTTGAAGTATATTATATTTCATGAGATTTAATTTATATTTTTTCAAATTTATATTTTATGTATTTCATTTATATGTATAATACATATTTAATTCCAAATTTATTAACATAACTATTAAATTACTAATAAATAAAAGAATAAAAAAAGACGATCAAACAATTAATTCTATTCGGAAAATTAATTAAGGAAATATAATATTTTTTAACTTTTTGAAATATAAAATCCATAAAAATATATGTATATGTGGTAATGTTTAAATGATTGTGCATCTTTATATATAAAAGAAAGAAACGCTTAGGCAACCTAAGAAATCCTAATTGCATATTTGGGAAAACAATATATATAAATATATATATATATATATATATATATATATATATATATATATATATATATTATATATATATATATATATATATATATATATATATATATATATATATATATATATATATATAAATTTTGTATCTCATATTTTGCAGCTAGTTTTTTTATAATTACTTTCACACCAAATCACGGTTATCACAATCCTAATCCACTACCTCTATATCTTTTTAATTGTTATTATTAATTTTATCTCCTATTTATTTTTCGAGCCTATTTTCTCTAATTTTTCTTTGCTTCGTTAATTTAATGATCAATTTCATATTATGACAATTAAGTTTATATATTTTTTTATCCGAATGACTTTGCATTATTAAATATGAATAACTATTGATGTTGGCACTTGGCACCGATACCACTAATAAACTTGATTATAATTGTTGTTGTCATGTATTAAACTAAACATTATTTGCACTTTTAAAATTCTATCCCGTGCATCGCACAGGGAAAAAATCCTAATATGTTAAATAGGAAAGAACTTGAATACATACTAAAATTAAAATGCCAACTATGCAAGCCAACTAAGTAATTTGAGCAAATAACATAAGCAATTTGACACATGTCATTCATTGTGGATATAAATCCTCCTTTTATATAATATATATATACATAGATTATGAAATAAAAAAAACAAATATTATGGGTTTTCATGTGAATGCTAAAATTTGGATGGGATGTAACGTCTTGCATATCAGTATTTATACTTAGGCTGCCGACTACCGACAATACTAGTCCATTAACTGCAAGAACAAAATAAAACAATTAATGTACAAATACAATAATACCCCTACTTGTTAAAAAACTAAATTAGTGCAATACCATAAACTAAAAGTTCACAAAATCATAAGACGAAATTCTCATCTTCTCCGTCTTCCAAAACCCACAAAAGCATTTCTCCTTCCTCTTCAATAAACCCACAAAACATCAACATTCAAAACCCTCAAAACTCAAAAAAACTTACAAAGAGGGCAAGTATGAAGGCAAAAGACATCAAAATAGAAGATTATACGGTGGAAGATCCTACGGAGATATGCATTTATGTGTTTTAATATCTAGGTTATCGGTTTAGGAAGCAAAAAAATGCGCAGGCCCGATTCGACATTTACATGTCGAATTTTGTCCCGAAAAATCGACATTAAGATTTCGAATTTTGGGAAATTCTTATTTCGACATCTAAGCATCGAACTTTAGGGGAAAATTTCGACATGTAAATGTCGAATCGCACATGCTTGATTTTTATTTGAAAAATGATAACCTATCTCATAAAACACATAAATGCATGCATACATGTGTTCTTCGATCGCAGAATCTTCCATTTTGATGTCATTTGACTCCATACTTGCCCTCTTTGTAAGGTTTATTGAGTTTTGAGGGTTTTGAATGTTGAGGTTTTGTGGGTTTATGGAAGAGAAAGGAGGAATGTTTTTGTGGATTTTTGAACATGAGTATCTGGTCTTATGGTTTTGTAGTTGGCTGAATTGCATTTTCCACCCTAAAAATAACACCTATCGGCACTTTGCACCTCTGATTTCAAAGTTGGCAAAGTCCACCCTAAAATGTTGTATCTCATGTCAAAATGCACCCTATATTAATTTCATGTGGGATATTAATAAAAAGAGATAATTGGCTAGACACCCCTTAAATGGAACTTATATAGGTGGTAGTCCATTTTGTTAGATGAATATAGGAATAGGTCCTTGACCAATAAAATTAATATAAATTAAATTAAATTATTACTATGTAGACAAAAATACCCTTAATTATTTTTTATATGAAAATAACTATTTATTAAAAAATAGGGAACAAAATTCCACATATCTCTCTACTATAACACATGTCACTCACGTCACTTTCTCTTTCACTTTCTCTCCCCTCTCTCTCCCACCTTACCCTTCTCATTCTCTTTCCTCTCTCTCACACACATCTCTCTCCTCTCTTAAATCGCATGTATATTCATTTGAGATATTAAAAAGAAAAAAAAAATCGTTCACACTTATTTTGTATCTTTCAGGATGCTGTTTTTTTTTCTTTGTTAATTAATGTTATGTTATTTTAGCAAATAGCAAACGGCACCATAATAATTGCAAACATTAAAACATCAAAAATAAGTTTGTAATATGCATTAGGCTGGGGAAATAATATGACAAAAGACAATTGCAAAACAAACATTTTCATTTGCAATTTTGAACTTGGAATTTGCAACGTGAATGTAACATGAACTCCTTTTATCAACAAACATAAGCTGAACTTCAAATTGCAATACGTTGGATAACAAAATGAGGTTAGAATGATATAGTGAACTTGGTTTGTCTTTCCGTAACGGTTGGTAGTTCAGAGGCCTCGAATGCATACTGAGTTGATTTTTTTTCTTCTTCCTTTTCGATGATGTTGAACAGTCATTTAGTGATTTTTTCTCTTTTTTTGGCTTGGGTGTTGGAAGATCAAGAAAGGAAAAATAATTCAAACTAAAGAATTTTCCAAACAATGTTATTGGAAATATCAAATAGCAAACAACTTACACAAGTGCATACAAGTCCTCCAAAATGCTAACTGCAAATAAAAGCATCATATGTAAGTAAACGACACATGAATTAGCCAAACAAAAATGGTACTTAAAAATAGTAAACATTATATGCAAATGCAAACTAAGATTGTAAAATTAAAGTTTCATCTCCAAAAAAACAATTGCAAAAAATAACAATGAAAACTGTCACATTGACTAATATATGACGAATCTCATTTTGCACTTTGCACTCAAATAACTGATGAATTTACAAACTGGAATTTGAAAAGTAGAAACTAGAAACTGCAAACTGCAATTCCAATCTATATCAAATTTCAAAACAACTAGCAATATTTGTTAACCAATATGAACTATAATAATTTGCAGACCAAATTAACACCAACATGATATTTTAACTCAAGAAACATATAATACAGACCACATGCATGATTTAGAAAAAAAAGAAAAACAAAGAAACATAGGAAGACCCATCAATGCTTTAGTAATGAAGGAAAATGGTACATGCCATCGATTCCGCTGAAACAAAGAAACTCATAAAAATTGACGATTAAATTATTATCAATATTTCTAAAAGCATATGGCATGGATGCGAGAATTTTACTTACAAAGGCATTTACGATTTTGCACCATTTTTTTGGCTAATGATGTTCTCTAGTGATGCGGGTCGAGATAATATAAAAATCCAACAGTAAGACCTAGATACATATCGATTAACACCAAACAGCAAACGAAAACTAAACTAACAGCAAACAATTTGAAGCATCTTGCTATGGAAGACAAACTGCAATTCGTAAACATGGTTAGCCATTTGCAGAGATTTCTGGGAAAAGGAGGACAAATATTTTGAGGAGTTAATTGAGGGATTCACGTATAATTAATTTTTTTTTGATTTGGGGAGAGAATTGAGAAATTTATGATTCCTACAATATGCACAATTATTTTGGAAATTTATTTATTCCATATATTATTAAGAGTATTTTTGTCACAATAACTATAATTAATTATTAAAAATAGAAATTTTGACTTGGATTTATTGACATAAAATCTAATATAAAGAGACCTATAGCAAATTGTCCCTAATAAGAAAAGCTCAATATATCATGATATTTTAGGTTTTGATTTTTCTTTCTCTGTTTATTATTCCTTAACTTATATTTGGAAATATTTTATTATAAATAAAAATAAAATGTAAGAGAATTCGTTTTTAGTTTCTTTCATTATTTAGAACTCAAAATTATTTTAAAATTCTCAAAATTATTATTTCATCCAATTTTAATTTTATAAAATAATTTAAAAAGTTCTAAAATTTTCAATACTTTACATATTTAATTAAAAAAAAATTAAAAAAATACAATCTTACTTTATTTGATATGATTATTTTTAAGGAAATGAGTAATTGATAGAAATTAGCTGGATTGAATAATATAATTCGGATTTTCAGGTTTTTTTTCTTTGTAAAGTGTAAGACGATCTCTAATTTTGATTTTAAAATTTTCAAAATCAGAATATTAATTCCACTAAAAAAATTTTTTTTTTTAAGTTTCAATTTGTTTTGAAAAAAAAGTAAGTAAATACATAACACACAATATAAATATATAATAATTTCATGTTTTTAATGCAATTATATATAAAGATGCACAATTATTTAAACAATACCATCTATACATACATTTTCATGGAAACCAATATTTAATGTAATAATCTTAGAAAATAATTGAGTAAATTATAATTCATTTGAATCAATCATAATTTATGAGTCTGAAAACAATGAATATTCTTTCCTTTTTTCATATTACAAATAATAGGACGTATTTGCATAATTGTGTATACTGATTCTCATCAAATAACTTATTTCCATAATCAGTTACCGGTTATGTTTGATTAGTGGGAACCACGAATATACCAAATCTATATATCTATATAATATATAAAAGTTGAATTTCATCTTCACTTGATATTCGGCAATTTTATTAAGTGACATGTGTTCAATTTCATCCCATATGGACATTTTATTGGTGGAAATACTTTATTAAAAACATATTATTATTTTTCAAAATTAAAATAAGGGTCCATTGGGTATACACCCCTCAAATGGAAAATATATAGGGATAGGTGTTAGAGTAGATGACCAACAAGCCAACATGTGGCTGTGGTCTTTCGTATTTATTATGGTAATAAACAAACCTTTTTTTTCTATTAATGATAAAACACCTTGGCATTCTATATCTTTGTCCATTTGTCACAAGCATAGATATAGTCCTTACAGTTATTACAAGTACTAGTAATTGATCGTTAGGATCGTGAGATATTTACTTAAATGTTATAACTGTTAAACGTGTTCCTAGTCGAAGGGTTACGCCATCAATGAGGATATCGGCCTTTCCCATTAAGAGACTAGCACTTAGTGTATGTGTATTGTATCTCATCAGTAAACGGTATTGTGATATCGGCATGCATAAGTGGGTGCTCGTAAGTTGACGAGTTCACTGAAGTCCCTCACCCTAGAAATCTCCAAGTGGTTCCCAATAATCGAGTAGAGATATCTATGGTATAGTTGTACACCATTAGTCCTTATGACCTAAACATCACCGTGACTTCACTAGAGGACCAGCTGTATCGTGACCTGTCCCTGAGTTCCACCGACCATCCCAAGGGCCAGTGTTCGTGCAGTCCGAAATCTAGTGGGAGCTTTGTGCATTGTAGTCGTGGATTCGATCGCTAGAATAGTCTTGGATGTCCTGTGTGTTCTTACAGTTTGTAATCTCTTTAAGTCTCTGGCCAGAGCTGACTAAGTGATGATTAGAGAATTTGATTCTCTAAGTCATGCACGTAACGATTACAACACTTAGAACAATCGCACCCTCATTGAACAAATTAAGAGGTCTCGATGAACCAATGCCTCTAATTCAATCGGGACATTTGAATTGAAGGGATCGTACTGTACGCTAACTATATCTGAAGGTTCTTGCAGGCACTTCATTTGTATCTTGGGAATCATGATGCGTAGTTGCTAGACGCCAATCTTGATTCGTTGGGTGATTAAGGTGAAACGAGCTTCATCTTAATCGTAACTCTAAGGGACGAGTTTTGACCACAAAGGGTTGTGGGCCCAGGGCTAGCTTACACCTGAACCATCGAGGGTCACACTGCTCGTGCACATGAGATCTTTGAATAAACGGTCAAAGGTAAAAATGGTTTATCTTTTCATGATTGGAAGTCAATATGATTGGGTCCAACATTCGTAATTTGGAATTATGAATGAGAATAAGAAAAGGAAAATATAGGCGAACATCTTAGTGGACTTTCTAAATCGGGAAGTTTCCAAATTTAGAAAGTGCATTGAATTAGGGTTTCCATTTTTGAAAAGTTGGAAATCGAGAGTTGGCACTCGTAATGACGAGGAAATTATAGTGATTCCGAAAATGTAATTGTTACAATTATCCGATCATCGAATTGAGAGAGACGAGCAAGTAAAAGAACTAACGAACTTAAGCTTGTTGGGCCCGGTCCAACATAACCCCGTTTGGGTTTTATGCAAGACACTATAAATACTTGATTTGTAGGTCCTGCACATAACACAATACACGAACTAAACCCTAGCCGCTCTCACTGTTAGAGTAGGTGACCAACAAGCCAACTTGTGGCTGTGGTCTTTCGTATTTATTATTGTAATAAACGAACCTTTATTCGTATTAATGATAAAACATCTTGGCATTCTATATCTTTGTCCCTTTGTCACAAGCATAGATATAGTCCTTACAGTTATTACAAGTACTACTAATTGATCGTTAGGATCGTGAGATATTTACTCAAGTATTATAACGTGTTCCTCGTCGAAGGGTTACGCCACTAATGAGGATATCGGCCTTTCCCATTAAGACTAGCACTTAGTGCATGTGTACTGCATCTCATCAGTAAACGGTATTGTGATATCGGCATGCATAAGTGGGTGCTCGTAAGTTGACGAGTTCACTGAACTCCCTCACCCTAGAAATCTCTAAGTGGTTCCCAATAATCGAGTAGAGATATCTATGGTATAGTTGTACACCATTAGTCCTTATGACCTAGACATCACCGTGACTTCACTAGAGGACCATCTGTATCGTGACCTGTCCCTGAGTTCCACCGAGGACCATCCCAAGGGCCAGTGTTCGTGCAGTCCGAAATCTAGTGGGAGGTCTGTGCATTGTAGTCGGGGATTCGATCGCTAGAATAGTCTTGGATGTCCTGTGTGTTCTGAAAGTTTGTAATCATTCTAAGTCTTTGGCCAGAGCTGACTAAGTGATGATTAGAGAATTCGATTCTCTAAGTCATGCACGTAAGGATTACAACACTTAGAACGATCGCACCGTCATCGAACATATAAAGAGGTCTCGATGAACCAATGCCTCTAGTTCGATCGGGACATATGAATCGAAGGGACCGTACTGTACGTTAACTATATCTGAAGGTTCTTGCAGGCACTTCATTTGTATCTAGGGAATCATGACGCGTAGTTGCTAGACGCCAATCTTGATTCGTTGGGTGATTAAGGTGAAACGAGATTCATCTTAATCGTAACTCTAAGGGGACGAGTTTTGACCACAAAGGGTTGTGGGCCCACGGCTAGCTTACACCTGAACCATCGAGGGTCACACTGCTCGTGCACATGAGATCTTTGAATAAACGGTCAGAGATAAAATAGTTTATCTTTGCATGATTGGAAGTCAATATGATTGAGTCCAACATTCGTAATTTGGAATTATGAATGAGAATAAGAAAAGGAAAAGAATAGGCGAACGTACTAGTGAACTTTCTAAATCGGGAAGTTTCCAAATTTAGAAAGTGCACTGAACTAGGGTTTCCACTTTTGGAAAGTTGGAAAATGAGAGATGGCACTCGTAATGACGAGGAAGTTATAATGAATCCGAAAATGTAATCGTTGCAATTTTTCGGTCATTGAATTAAGAGAGACGAGCAAGTAAAGATACTAACGGACTTAAGCTGTTGGGCCCGGTCCAACTTAAGCCCGCTAGGGTTTTATGCAAGACATATAAATACATGATTTATAGGTCTTGCACAAACACAAAACACAACCCTAACCCTAGCAGCCGTCCACCTCTCTCTCGGCCTCTCTCTCCCACGGCCAACACCGCCGCCACTCCGCCGTTTCGCCGGAATCGGCCGTTGATCGGCCGATTGGCTTGGTAGTCTCTTTCCTTCTCTTTTTCTTCCGTTTTTCTAACTATTACGTGTCTAGTGCCACGTGTTTAGTAGATCGAAGTATACGAGGTGAAATCCGAGAGGAGGAAGATCGAAGATCGAGGAATCGAAGAGCAGCGCACGAGCCGAAGCCGCACGCTGCCCCACGCGCCGCCCCGGAAGACCGCGCGTGTACCTCACGCGCCGCCGTGGGCCGATCTGCTGCTGCTGCCGCTGCACCGCTGCTGCCCCGATTGTACGGATTGGTTTCCGTAGCAATCTCGACTTGCTAATCGCTCCTACCTCACGCTTCAAGAGGTAAATACACGAAACCCTAGTTACGATTCATTTACGTTTAAACTATGATTTCATGTTTGCTATCGTATGATTTTATGTGATTATGTGTACTCGTTTTAATCTTTGCAAGCATGTTAATTGGTTTAAACGCGAGCATGTTAATTGATTTAAATTCGGTTAAATTATTTAACATGTATGTTGTTTTTAATTTCGCTGGAAGCGCAAAGGTACGCAATTAATTGATTTAATTTGTCAGGCATGTACTTGTGTGTTTTAAAGTCGTTTAATTCGCATAAAATTTTTGTTTTCCGCTGCGTATGCGTGCCCGAAACCCAACACTCACCTCTCTCTACCGATCTCAACCCGCGGCCACCACCGCCGCCGTCGCCACCATCTCGCCGGAATCGGCCATCCATTGGCCGATCCTTTTGGTAGATCTTTTTCCTTTTATTCTTTCCGGTTTATTCTAACTACTTCGTGTCTAGTGCCATGTTTTAGTAGATCGAAGTATACGAGGTGAAATCCGAGAGGAGAAAGATCGATGATCGAAGAATTGAGGAGCAGCCACCGAGCCGACGACGCACGCGCCGCCCAAAGACAGCGCGTGAATCACACGCGCCGCCGTAGCTCGGATCTCCGCCGCTGCTGAATTGCCGTTGCTGCCCCGGATTCACGGACTGGTTTCCGTGGCAATCTAGCTTTGCTTAGTGCGCCTACCTCACGCTTCAAGAGGTAAACTTTCGAATCCATCGTCGTTAGATTCGGTTACGTTTGAATTGAATATATATGTTCGTTCTAGTATGAAACTTGTATGATTTAATGTGACTACATGAAATTATTTATTTAATATGAGCATGTTATTTGATTTAAACGCGAGCATGCTAGTTGATTTAATTTCGATTAAATAATTAAGCATGTATGTTGTTTTTAAATTACGCTGGAAGCGCAAAGGTACGCAATTAATTGTTTACAATTATCGGGCATGTGTTTATGTGTTTTAAATTAGTTTAAATCGCATAATTTTTTTTTTCCACTACGTACACGTGTCTGATTCCCAACAGTGGTATCAGAGCTCTTTGCGCAATTAATTGCGTTCGTTTTTATATGCTATGATTTTATGCATGTTCGATTTATTAAAGTAACGATTGTTGTATTATGTAATTGGGAGTTTTCGTAAGTTTAAAATATTTCTGAAATATTGTTAGGAATTTTTCCAGCTTTAAAATTGTTTAAAATTGGAAAATCGGATCTGAAATTATTTTTAAAACATCGGTTTTTAAATATTCGGATCGAACCGGTCGAACCGGCCGGTTCGATGGTTGTGTTCGATCCAATTGACCGAGTCCACGTGGATTCGGGTCGGTCAGACTGGTTCTCGGTCCGACTGACCCGGCCCACTGATTTGGGTCAACTGGACCGGGCAGAACCGGACCGCTTCGGCCCGAACCGGTCAGACCGGTCGGGCGAACCGGTTCACTGAAAAAATAAATTTATTTCAGATTTCTAAAATTAAACTTAAAACATATTGATTTTAATTTTCGGAAAATTATTTTCAATTAATCCCAATTAGATAATCGAGTCAACAATCATCTATTTTAGTAAATAGGTGTTCGATTAATTAATTAATTTAAATTGTTAAATTGATTTTAATTAATAGAACACAAATATAATATTGATTATAGTTCAACTTAATTGATAGTACCTCAACATTATTTGAATGATTTATGCTAATTGAGGTTCTATAATTATTTTGAAAAACCCGATAATTAATTAATGTAATTAATTATGTAGTTAGGTCATATGTTCCTCTTAGGACAATATGTGTTTCCATATACCTTTAGAGAACATAGATGTAGGAATCACATAGACCAATCCGAACTTCTGATGAGATAAAACTTTTTAATAAATATCCCTTATTCTTAATCTAATTAAGAATTATTTCAAGCTATAAAGAAAAACCAGTTTGTTGAATTTTTCTTTCCTTCTGCCAACGGTTGAATTATGTGTAGCCCTTTACTGTAGTGCAGTAAGCCGTGTTAGCGGGGAGTGCTATGGTAAAGTTAGTTGTAATTCAATTGACATAGCGATGAAGGTAGCCATAGAAAAGGGTTATGCTAGATTAACGTGGTCGGCTAGATTAACTAGGGACTGCATTAGTTTGGCATAATCAAGTTCTATAAGCATCTTTGATTGGTAGGTTAGACTTGACACACGACGATTTTGATATTCGCGAGATTAACTTGGGTCATTATCAAGTGTGGGGAAAATTAATTTAGGGTCATATTGTGGATATGATTGATTGTGATCTACCTTTGGGCAAATATAATCGGGCTAGATTAACTACGGGTTATATTTGTCTATTAGACCTAAAGCCCATTAAGAAAAATCAGTTTTCTCGTTTGTCTACTAGAGGGAAGTGGAACTCGATAAAATTAGTGGGAGAACAATTAAATAACATAAGGCCAAAAATTTAATTGTAACAATCATTTAACGCGAATCTCTAATAATCCTCTTCTCTATACCTCTTAGATAATCATGTCTAAGAATCCCATAATGTCAATCCTCGACAATAAACTCAATGGCCCTAACTACCTAGATTGGTTGCGTAGTCTTAAGCTTGTGCTAACCGTTGAGGGGCATCTCTATGTTCTAAACGAGAGACTTCCTGCCAGTATACCTGCCACAGCGACTGATACTGAAAAGGAAACTTATGAAGCATGGAAGAAAGATGACACTCATGCTAGGTGTTATATGATAGCCACCATGGAGCTCGCGGTTGCGAGGAAATATATGTCTCACTTGCATGCTTTCAATATAAAGGCTCATCTCGATAGCATGTATAGTGAGAATATTACGGCATCGAGGTACGCTGCTACAAAGGAGTTGATCACGGCGAGACTGCGCGAAGGGACTTCGGTCCACGAGCACTGTCTCAAAATGATCAATCTCCTTAAAAAGCTAGTGAATCTCGATGTCAACCTCCCGGCCGAGCTCTCGTTGGATTTGATCATGTTGTCTCTTCCTAGTTCCTATGAATCGTTCATAGTCAACTTCAACACGAACAAACTAGATCCTCCATTGGATGAGTTAATGAACATGTTGATCAGTTTCGAGTCCACCATTAAGAAAGAGAAGTTTGTTCTCATTGTTGCTACTTCTGGAAAGAAGAGTTCTTCCCAAAAGAAGAGAAAGGAAAGAGTTCCCTTTCCTAACAACAAGTTTGAAGTGGGTGAAGGTAGTGGGGGGCCGGGGGCCCCAATGCAAAGGTCAGCAAGCAAGTTGATGATGCTTGCCATCATTGTGGGAAGAAAGGACATTGGCGCCGCAACTGCAAGGCTTACCTAAAGCAGAAAAGTTCTGAAAAGGGTACGTATTTCATTGACGTAAATATGTCTGTCATTTGTTCTTCTTGGGTATTGGATACGGGCTGTAGCTCACATTTGTACAATGATTTGCAGCTAATGACAAGAAGTAGAAAGCTTAGAGCGGGTGAGACCTACCTAAGGATGGGGAATGGAGCAAGAGTTGCTGCTGAAGCCATTTGCACGATTTACTTAAATGTTTTGGATTTTAGTTTTCCTATTGTTTTGAACGATTGTTTATTTGTTCCGTCTCTCATTAGAAACCTTATTTCTATTCTTGTATTAGATATTGAAGGTTTTACTTTTGTTTTTGGAAATTCGATTTGCATTATACAAAAGAATGAAAATTTTATTTGCAAGGGACGACTATTAAACAACTTATATGAACTAAATCCAAGTGAAATACCTATTAATGTTATATCAGCAAAACGTAAGGAGATAGATCAAAACCCCGCACAACTTTGGCACGCTAGATTAGGTCATGTCTCTTTAAGAAGGATGAACGATTTTGTTAGTGAAGAATTGTTCTCTTTGGAGGACGTGAAATCACTACAAACTTGTGAATCTTGCCTTAAAGAGAAAATGACCAAGTCACCCTACAAAGGGAAAATGGAACGAGCCGTAGGTCTTTTGGATTTGATCCATACAGACGTATGTGGTCCACTAAGTATTAGTGCGAAGGGTGGATACAACTACTTCGCTACCTTTACCGACGATTACTCTAGGTATGGGTACGTGTACTTGATGAAGTACAAGTCCGAAACATTTGAAAGATTCAAAGATTTTACACACGAAGTAGAGAAGCAACTCGGACGAAGTATTAAGAAGCTGCGATCCAATCGTGGTGGAGAATACTTGAGCATCGAGTTCATTGACTATCTAAAAAAGAATGGGATACAATCTCAATGGACTCCACCTGGAACTCCTCAACTTAATGGAGTTTCCGAACGTCGGAATAGAACTTTATTAGATATGGTTCGATCAATGATGGGGTTCACGAACTTACCGGCATACTTGTGGGGTCATGCACTTCGCATTGCCGCATATTTGCTGAATATGGTTAATACAAAAGCAGTTAAATCCACACCTTATGAACTTTGGCATTCTCGGAAACCCAACTACAAACATATTAGGATATGGGGTTGTCCCGCTTATGTGGAGCGATTAGTGGAAGACAAGTTGGATAGTAAATCCGACTTGTGCTACTTTGTGGGGTATCCCGAAGACTCAATGGGATACGAATTCTATTATGTCAAGGAAGCAAAGACGTTTGTTTCGAGAAATGCCACCTTTATGGAAAGGGAGTTTCTATCCGATAGAAAAGGCAGCATGATAGAACTTGAAGTAGTTCAAGAACCGCAAAGTGAAGTTCAAGCGCAAGAACAAGTAATCGAACCAATACAACAATCCACTAATATATCTCCTGAACCTACGGTGCGTAGATCCGAAAGAGTTCGGAAAATGCCGGATAGGTTATCCCTCCTCGAAAATGATAAAGATCATGTTGATCTTGGACAAGATCCAAGAACACACAATGAGGCCGTATCGGATGCGGACATGGGACATTGGCTAACTGCCATAAAATCCGAGATGGACTCCTCTATTAAGCTCATTCAGGCTTTGGTAGATCCACCTAAGGGAATTGTTCCCATAGGCTGCAAGTGGATCTATAAGAAGAAAATTAGAGTGGATGGAAAGGTATCGACCTATAGAGCTAGATTGGTAGCGAAAGGATATACTTAAAGGCAAGGTGTTGACTATGAGGAAACCTTTTCGCCAGTCGCGATGCTGAAGTCCATTAGGATTTTGCTGGCCATAGCTGCGTGGTACGACTACGAGATATGGCAAATGGATTTGAAGACCGCCTTCATTAATGGAGATATTGAGGAAGAAATTTACATGGCGCAGTCGGAAGGCTTCATATCTTCTGGAAGTGAGGAAAAGGTTTGCAAGCTCCAACGATCCATTTATGGATTGAAACAAGCATCCCGTAGTTGGAACATTAGGTTCGACTCAACTATCAAAGAGTTTGATTTTGAGAAGAATCCGGAGGAACCTTGTGTATACAAGAAGGTTAGTAGGAGGGCAGTAGTATTTTTAGTGCTTTACGTTGATGACATTCTGCTAATTGGGAATGACGTAGGAATGTTGCAACAAACGAGAGCATGGTTGTCCACACGTTTCTCAATGAAGGATTTGGGAGAAGCATCTTATGTATTAGGAATACGCATCTATAGAGATAGAGCAAGGAAGATGTTTGGATTATCCCAAAGCATGTACATAGACACCGTTATGAAACGATTTAGCATTGAAGAATCGGAGAAAGAATTCTTGCCAATGTCCCATGGGGTTCGTCTCTCAAAATCTATGTGTCCGCAATCACCTAGTGAAATCGAGGAGATGAAAAGGTCACCTTATGCTTCTATCATAGGAAGCATAATGTATGGCATGCTATGTACGCAACCCGATATTGCGTATGCTGTGAGTGTCACAAGCCGATATCAGTCTAACCTCGGCCCGGCTCACTGGAAGGCCGTGAAAGATATCCTCAAGTACTTACGAAGAACTAAGGATATAGTTTTGGTCTATGGGGGTGCCGAGTTGAAATTAGAGGGCTTCACCGACTCTAGTTTTCAATCGGATGTGCACGACTCAAAGTCGAACTCGAGATTTATATTCACGCTTAATGGTGGTGCCGTGTGTTGGAAGAGTTCCAAGCAAAGCACGACGGCTGATTCCACTACCGAACAGAATACACTGCAGCGTCTGAAGCTGCAAAAGAAGGGACTTGGATAAGGAAGTTCATCCAAGAGTTGGGTGTCATTCCTGATGCTAGTGATCCAGTCCCGTTGTACTGTGATAACACCGGAGCCGTGGCGCAAGCTAAGGAGCCGCAATCTCATCAGAAGTCGAAGCATATTATGAGAAAGTATCGTGTGATCTGAGAGATCATTGATAGAGGTGAAGTTAAGGTAGAACGAGTCACCTCAGAAGAGAACGTTGTAGACCCCTTCACGAAGCCTTTACCGAGACCGGTCCACGAGAAACATCGAGAGTCGATGGGATTGAGATTCATGGGTAGTTGGCTTTAGGTCAAGTGGGAGATTGTTAGAGTAGGTGACCAACAAGACAACATGTGGCTGTGGTCTTTCGTATTTATTACGGTAATAAACGAACCTTTTTTTTCCTATTAATGATAAAACATCTTGGCATTCTATATCTTTGTCCCTTTGTCACAAGCATGGATATAGTCCTTACAGTTATTAAAAGTACTAGTACTTGATCGTTAGGATCGTGAGATATTTACTTAAGTATTATAACTGTTAAACGTGTCCTTAGTCGAAGGGTTACGCCACCAATGAGGATATCGGCCTTCCCCATTAAAAGACTAGCACTTAGTGTATGTGTACTGCATCTCATCAGTAAACGGTATTGTGATATCGGCATGCATAAGCGGGTGCTCGTAAGTTGACGAGTTCACTGAACTCCCTCGCCCTAGAAATCTCTAAGTGGTTCCCAATAATCGAGTAGAGATATCTATGGTATAGTTGTACACCATTAGTCCTTATGACCTAGACATCACCGTGACTTCACCAGACGACCAGCTGTATCGTGACCTGTCCCTAAGTTCCACCGAGGACCATCCCAAGGGCCAATGTTCGTGCAGTCCAAAAACTAGTGGGAGGTCTGTGCATTGTAGTCGGGGATTCAATCGCTAGAATAGTCTTGGATGTCATGTGTGTTCTTACAGTTTGTAATATCTTTAAGTCTATGGCCAGAGCTGACTAAGTGATGATTAGAGAATTCGATTATCTAAGTCATGCACGTAACGATTACAACACTTAGAACGATTGCACCCTCATTGAACAAATAAAGAGGTCTTGATGAACAATATCCTCTAGTTCAATCGGGCCATATGAATCGAAGGGATCGTACTGTACGCTAACTATATCTGAAGGTTCTTGCAGGCACTTCATTTGTATCTAGGGAATCATGACGCGTAGTTGCTAGACGCCAATCTTGATTCGTTGGGTGATTAAGGTGAAACGAGCTTCATCTTAATCGTAACTCTAAGGGACGAGTTTTGACCACAAAGGGTTGTGGGCCCAGGGCTAGCTTACACCTGAACCATCGAGGGTCACACTGCTCGTGCACATGAGATCTTTGAATAAACGGTCAAAGGTAAAAATGGTTTATCTTTGCATGATTGGAAGTCAATATGATTGGGTCCAACCTTCGTAATTTGGAATTATGAATGAGAATAAGAAAAGGAAAAGAATAGGCGAACATCTTAGTGGACTTTCTAAATCGGTAAGTTTCCAAATTGAGAAAGTGCACTGAATTAGGGTTTCCACTTTTGAAAAGTTGGAAATCGAGAGTTGGCACTCGTAATGACGAGGACATTATAGTGATTCCGAAAATGTAAATGTTACAATTTTCCGATCTTCGAATTGAGAGAGATGAGCAAGTAAAAGAACAAACGAACTTAAGTTGTTGGGCCCGGTCCAACTTAAGCCGTTAGGGTTTTATGCAAGACACTATAAATACTTGATTTATAGGTCTTGCACATAACACAATACACGATCTAAACCCTAGCCGCTCTCACCTCTCTCGGCCGATCTCAACCGCGGCCACCACCGCCGCCGTCGCCACCATCTCGCCGGAATCGGCCATCCGTTGGCCCATTCTTTTGGTAGATCTTTTTTGCTTTTATTCTTTCCGGTTTATTCTAATTACTTCGTATCTAGTGCCACGTTTTAGTAGATCGAAGTATACGAGGTGAAATCCGAGAGGAGGAAGATCGAAGATCGAAGAATCGAGGAGCAGCCACCGAGCCGACGACGCACGCGCCACCGAGCCGACGACGCACGCGCCTCCATGCGCCGCCCAAAGACAGCGCGTGAATCACATGCGCCGCCGTAGCTCGGATCTTCACCATTGCTGCATCGCCGTTGCTTCCCCGGATTGCACGGATTGGTTTCCGTGGGAATCTAGCTTTGCTTAGTGCGCCTACCTAGGGGTGGAAATTGGAACGGAATTTCCGAATTCCGCCAATTCCGATCCGAAAATATCCGAATTTGGAACACTTTTTTTCATTCCGATTTTCGATATTCCGATTTTCCATTTTTCCGATTATTTTTTGAACGAAATTGGAATTACATATAAAATTATTGGAAATTCCGATTTCCGATCCGATTGTATTTCCGAAATATATATATATATATATATATATATATATATATATATATATATATATATATATATATATTGTATTTTTGAATTGTTTTTCTATTCATGTTTTGCAAGAACTATGTTTACTTTTTCTTTTTTTTTGGAAAATTTGCAAGAACTATGGTTGCTTTGAAAAACCTATTATGTTGTTTTTACAAGTGTTTACATTTCATCTTATTGACCTTTGCTTTGGATACTTGCCTTTTGCCGGAAAATTACGAAAAAATTAAAAAAAATACAAAAAATTACCATTATTTCCGATTTTGGAACAAAAAATTAAGACTTAATGCAATTTCCGAAAATTCCGAAATTCCGCCGATTCCGAGGTATTCCGAAATTGGAATGGATTTTGAAATTCCGATTTTTTTGTAACGAAATTTGGAACCTATTTCTAACTTCCGAAAAAAATTGGAAAATTTCCGAAAAAGACATTTCCGATCCATTCCGTCCGATTTCCACCCTTACGCCTACCTCACGCTTCAAGAGGTAAACTTTCGAATCCATCGTCGTTAGATTCGGTTACGTTTGAATTGAATATACATGTTCGTTCTAGTATGAAACTTGTATGATTTTATGTGACTACATGAAATTATTTATTTACTACGAGCATGTTATTTGATTTAAACGTGAGCATGCTAGTTGATTTAATTTCGATTAAATAATTAAGCATGTATGTTGTTTTGATTTTCGCTGGAAGCGCAAAGGTACGCAATTAATTGTTTTCAATTATCGGGCATGTGTTTATGTGTTCTAAATTAGTTTAAATCGCATAAAATTTTTGTTTTCCGTTGCGTACACGTGTCCGATTTCCAACCATAGGTCCACCGTCCACCCCTAAAATCTTCTTTTGAGATACCCCTGGAGAGGCAAAAGTACTCTTTTGCCCTTAAGTGCAATTTTCGTCCAACTGCATTCAGTACTTTCGCCCCAGCATTGACCATAATGCCCAACTGCATTTAGCATTTTTTGACCTGTATTTATCATTTTTATAGATTTTTTTAAATAAAAAAATATAAATATTTCTTTTATTATTATTTTTTATACATACCCTCTTTTGTATTTTTTTTAATTTTTTAATTTTTTTAATTTTTTTAATTTTTTTATTTCTTTAAATTTTTAATTTTTTTAAATTTTTTAAATTTTTTATTTTATTTTTAATTTTTATTTTAATTTTTATTTTTTTGTTCTTTTAGGTTTTTTGATAAATTTACTATACTGAAATTGACTATACGTGACTATAGTATACTCTATCTAACTATGGTATACCCAGTCATGTATAGTTATGTGTACTCATGTAATGACTTTTTTCCCCAAAATTAATCTTAACCAACAACAAAATTCAGAAATTTAATCTTGATATTAGAAATCAACTAACCCAAAAAAAAGCACAATCACGTGCATATAATCTTCAAAACATGAACACGCATAACTATACATTAAAAAACACATACCATACATATAACTATATGTTACTGCACGCGACTATAGTTATCTACAATTATCTTTAGTTATATAGGTAACATAAGTCTGGAGTACTGTAGCATGAATGCAACTTCACCTGGCAACTTCTCTGCATCTTATTCTTTGCATCTCATAATGTTATACAAAGCAAAACCTGTGACAAAAAAATACAATTTAAAAAGCAAATTGAAACATACGAGTTTGATTACATGAAAAATACAAAAAGACATGAATTTTGTTTTTTGTTTTTTTTTGATAAATTTACTGTATTGTAATCGACTACAAATGACTATAGTATACTACAAGTTCTATAGTCATGTATAGTTATATGTATCCATGACTATACATGACTACATATATGACTGTAAATCACTACATATACAGTCATATATGACTGTATACTACAAGTTCTATAGTCATGTATAGTTATATGTATCCATGACTATACATGACTACATATATGACTGTATATTACTACATATAACTGTATATTCACCTGACCCAAATTGGGATATAATTGTTCACCATGTCATAAGGAGATTTTCGTCTAATTTGTTCTTCACGTTTACGACGACGTTGTAATTAGTTGTGACATTGAGAACAGGGTCTGGGAATTTCCGATTGACTGCTATTACCTTCAAAAGGAAGTGAATTGTGTATAATTATAATCTGATGCAAATATTAAATAAATAATAAAAATGAATTATCGGATAACAAGTAACAAAGAAAAATACTAGTTTGAACGAACACCAGATATGAGAATTGTATGTATAGAGCAAATTAATGTAAATCGAAATCAAAATCGAAATCGAAACTGAAACGGAATAGAATAAAATCTGCATAGAACTGTATGCATATATATATATATATATATATATATATATATATATAGTCATATACAGTCATATATATAGTCATGTACAGTCATAAATATAATCAAGCCCAGCTACTATATCATATGTTCGCCATCAGATTAGAACTGTATTATCATATAATCATGCATCTGTTAGAGAGGAAACATGATTTCCCAGTTAATGTATCCTAAATTCCTAATAGTCAGAATACAGTGTGAGAGAGATAGGTATAGTGAGATGGCAGTTAACCATTGACCATTGTGCAAAAGACTTACACAGTTCAAAATGTCTACCAACTTTTTAATGTGTGTGAGGATTGACAACTAAGATAAGGCCATCAAACATATTCTAGAATTAGATAAATGTATGATCGGTAAACATACACTTGAGGGGTTTTTAAGTCTCTGTGCTTCATCAATTATCGCATAATGCCAATGGGAATTTCCCATTGACTGCTATTACCTGCAAAAGGAAGTGAATTGTGTATAATTATAATTTGATGCAAATATTAAATAAATAAATAAAAATGAATTATCAAATAACAAGGAACACAGAAAAATACTAGTTTGGAATGACACCAGATATGAGAACTGTATGTACAGAGCAAATTAATGTAAATCGTAATCGACATCGAAACCGAAACGGAATAGAATAAAATTTGTATATAATTTACTGCTATAGTTTATCCATAATCAAAATTAAATTTACAAAATTGAGAAGTCACAAATCCGCACAAATCAAAAACAAAATCAAGTTCGATAAATCTTAACTTCACCAATAACCAAAACGAAAACAAAAAACACACACACAAACACACAGTGAACGGATGAAAATTAAAAAAAATAATAAAAGGAAGAAATAGTTATTTCACCTGGTGAGGAACACCAAGTGGAGAAGCAGTGATGTAAGAGATATCCAATTCGAAGTTGGTGAAGGGGTCTGCGCCAAAACACACACTCAGTAGCAAACCAACGCAAATCAAATACAACGGACAAAAACCCCCCATTAACGAATTGAGCGCATAAACTTGTATTAATTTAAAAATAACAAAGAAAACAAAACAGTGTGTTTTTTATCAAGGCGGTGGTGGAGCTGCGGCGCAAGGCGAACGGCGGTGGTGGAGCTGCGGTGAACGTCGGTGGCAAAGCAGCGGCGAAAGACGGTGGCGGACTGGCGATGGGGATCAGTGGCGAGCGGCGCAGGCGGTGGGGTAGCAGATCTGGCTGCGGAGGGTTTGTCGAGAGAGAGAGTTAGAGAGAGAGAGAGGGGGAGTCGTACGGGTGGGCTGATACGTGTGGAAGGCTGGGCCTAGGGTTTTATGTATTGAATTAAAATTAAAGGGGTAAAACAGATACTTCAAGTTATCTAGGGGGGTCTCACTAAGTAACATAAGAATTTTGGTTTTTAATTACGGCAGAAATATTTATTGGGCCTCCTTATGGGTGGAAATCGGACGGATCGGATCGGATTTAGGCCTTTCGGAATATTTCCGATTTTTTTCGGAAGTCAATTAGCCATTCCGATTCCGATTCCGATTTTTTCGGATTTTAAAAATGGATTCCGATTCCGATTTTTTCGGAAATTTCGGAAAATCGGAATTTTTCATTTCGGAATATTCAGATTTTCCAAAAAAATTTATTTTTTTTCAAAATATATCATTGAATGAGTAATATTAATAATAAAAAAATAAAAAAAAGACCTACTTCATCATATAGGCAGACACAGAGTAGAATAATACTAATAACATCAACAACAAACACAAAGCCCTGCTTTCTTGGTGGTGCTCGGTGGAGACAATAAGGGGTGGCGCGGTGGTGCTCGGTGGAGACAATAAGGGGCGGTGCGGCTGGTGCTCGGCGGAGACAATGAGGGTGGCGCTGGTGGTTCTCGACGGAGGAATGAGCGATTTACGGGAGAGAGTAAAGGGCTGGTGCAGCGGCGCAACGTGAGAGTGAGAATGAATTAGGGTTTACATCAGTACATGTTTTGAACCATTTAAATATAAAAATAAATAAAAAATTGACTATATAATAATTAATAAATATTAATAATAATCGGAAAATATCGGAAATAATCGGAAAAAAATCGGAAAAATCGAAACTAATTTTGGATCGGAATTCGGAAATTCCGAAATTTCGATATCTATTTCCGATTCCGATCCGATTTTTTTCGGAATTTTCGGAATTCAGAATTGAAAAAACCGTTCCAAAATCGGAATTTTTCGGATCGGATTCGGCGGAAATCAGAAATTTCGTTCCGATTTCCACCCCTAGGCCTCCTCATATATATTTTAAAAAATAGGGGGTTATCACTCATTTCCCCTTAAAATAATTTATTACTTAATGAAGTACTCTATTTTTGGTATGTCTTTGACAAAATATAACGTAACATTGTGAATTAAAATAAAATATTTTTCTGAAAAAAAGAAAAATAATTTAAATTGTGAAATGAGCGTTAATGTGATATATTAGTTACAATGTGCGGTCATTGTGTAATATTTGTTAAGTTGGGATAGGATGAATGAAATTGATGTAAGTTAAATTGTGATAGGCATTTTGGGTAAGACATAAAAGGTGATTTTTTTGTAGGACTGATTTTGGTCTAGAACGGAGTGTAAATAAGTCTTCCCCTGAAATTATATTCAATAAGTCTTCCCCTGAAATTAAATTCAATTCGCCCGGAAAAAAATTACTTTAATTTTGTTACTATAACATTTTAATATGTTTAATTAATTTTTAGTGACTATACGGGATTCTAGAACTGTACATGTGGTAAAATATTTGAATTTTTTTTAGGACCTAAAATGTCTCAATTTTATGAAAAGTATTTTTATAATTACTACTACGTGTATATATACAGAATATCTACAGGTTGTCCAAAAAAATTGAAACGAGTTTACGTGTTGTTATATTAAACTTGATTATATTAAAATACATTGTAATATTAGTAATATCATTGATATATACATGATTTTTGTATTATAACATAGTTAAAATAAAAAGGTATTTACAAGCGACAATGTAAAATATCTTTTACGTGATGAACACAAGGTTCATTTTGGTGATCTACTTGAACAATAATCACTTGTCAAAATTAAGAAAGAAAAACTCAAGACATATGAATAAGTTTGTTTTTCAATATATTAAATTTTATACATCTAATATTAATTTGGATATAATCTATGACAATGTGCGACTAATTATTACAATAACGAAAAAAAGAAGGGGTAATGGCAAATAGGCCAATGACAAGGGCACTTAATTAAAAGAGGACATCCAACTTTTTTGTCATTCAAATAAATCCACTCCATTCAAACTTATTTGCAAATAAGGAAAATCTCTTTATATATACCAAAATTACCCCCAATTCAATGAAACCCAATTCAACTCCAAGTTCATGATTTACACCCCAATTTAGCCCAATTTCATCAATTAACCAATTTTAACCATAATTTCAATTTTGACCCCAATTTTGACCCGCCACCACCGGAGACCGCCGGTCGCCGCCGTTGACCGGCGTTGACAGCCGGAGACCGGCGGTCTCCGGCGTTGACTTTTTTTTTTTTTTCCTGAAATCTTTTTCCGACCGGTCAACTGCCGTTGACCGCCGGGTCTCCGGCGTTGACTTTTTTTTTTTTTTTTTTATAATTTTGTTTTTTCTTAAAAAAATATTTTAATTAATATTACTGTCTTGGCTGCTAAATTACTGTCTCCGGCAGTTATTTAACTGTCGGAGACAGTAATTTCACTATTAATTGACTTTTTTTTTTCTTCAAAAATATTATAATTAATATTACTGTACTCGTTGCTAAATTACTGTCTCCATCAGTTATTTAATTGTTGGAGACAGTAATTTAACTGTTAATTGACTTTTTTTTATTCTTAAAAAAATATTTTTAATTAATATTACTGTATTCGTTGCTAAATTACTGTCTCCAGCAGTTATTTAACTGTCGGAGACAGTAATTTAACTGTTAATTGACTTTTTAATTTTTTTTTTTTTCTTAAAAAAAATTATTTTTATTACTATTACTGCCTTGGATGCTAAATTACTGTCTCCAACAGTAATTTAACTATCTTAGACAATAATATTAATAATATTACTGTTCGGGAAAATAATATTCATAATATTACTGTCCCAAAGAGTAATATAAATTAAAATATATTTTTTTCTAAGAAAAAAAATTCAAAAAAAAAAAAAAAAGAAGTCAACGCCGGAGACCGGCGGTTGACCGGCCGGAAAAAAATTTCAGGAAAAAAAAAAGTTTTCAAAAAAAAAAAAAAAAGTCAACGCCGGAAACTGGCCGGAAAAAAAAATTCAAAAAAAAAATTATTTTCTGAAAAAAAAAAGTTTTGGGGGTTAATGTGATATATTTGTTTAAATCCGGGGTCAATGTTAAGGAAGTTAGGGCATAATGGGTGGAATTGATAAGAATTATATTATTGAAGGTATCTTATTAATAAAAGTAAGGTTGCTCTGGTGAAACCCTAGGGTTTTTTTTCCCGCTCATTTTCGGGATACAACTGTCATTTATTTAATAAATTACTTTATGGGGTTTATTTGGCTTATTAAATTCAATTATACTGGATTTTTGGTTGGGCCTTGATTATCAGCGTATTTTCCTCTCACTTCTTAAGATTACGCATCCTCTTCATTCCCTAATTGATCGGATTTACTTCGATCCCAAATAATACGGCCCTAGATTAACGAATTCTCCAAATTAGGGCTGAAAATCATATCTTTTTGAAAAAAAGGCGGTGACTGCTTCTCTAAAATACCTAGATATCATTTGTTGAATAGTATTTTGTTGAAAAGGCACAGGATTAGATGGTTGCTTCCACAAAAAAAAAACTATATATCATTTGTTGAGCTTTATGTTGATCTCCATTTGTTAAAAACGTCTACCTGATGCTTTTCGAAAAATAGTCGACATTTAAATTTTCGATGTTTTTTCCTTACAAGTTTCACAAACATGAAGCAGCGCTATAGCATTATTGTTTTTTTCGGAAAAAAATCGATAATTTTATTAAGAATTACTATCGAGTCTCGCTGCATTTTCTCTCTCTGAAATATGTTCACATCTTTAAATTGTTCATTTTAAAAATTACATTTCTTTCTTCACAACAATGGCGCTGACATTTTTTAAGGAGGTGGAAATGGGGTAGTAGATAATTCATTAATGTTGGGTTTGATCTACTTCTTCCATTAGTTAGTTTTCGATGGATCTGTTGGAAAATGAATTCTCTTTTCGTTGTTTCTTTGATTTTTTCTGTTATATATATCCAAGAAATTTCGTATTATTTTCATTATGTGTGACCTGAATAATTAATGTAAGTTTTCCACTACTGAAACAAAATCTTTTCATATATTATGGGCATGAGCAACACATTATACATTAACTTTCTCTAATGAATTTTTAGTGTGTGAGAAATGAATATTGTCTAACAAACGTAGATCAGTGTAGTATCTAATGTCGATGGAGGAATAGAAAGAGTGGCATATAGTTTATCAATGTTGAAAGAATCGATCGGTCACAAGAAACTTGAAGTCGCTGAATGTGATTTATCAGGTTTTTTGGTCAATTTCTGTTTTGTGGATATAAATAAATATGCATCAATGCATGCCTCAACAAACTGTTCTTTATTGAAATGTTGGACATATATGTTAAACTTATTAAGTATATTACACGTCTCAAGAAACAAAGGTTGTGGTACAAGATGAATGTAGTGGTTTCTATTGGTTTTATTTGTAGTGGAGAATGTATCAATGAAAGATAATAGAATAAAAGCCTCTGTTATTTACATTACTTCGTGATTCTTTGTTTTATTTTATTTTATTTTATTTTATTTTATTTTCTATTTGTTTTATGTTCGAGTGATTTTTACGTTTTAATTTGAAAGTAGAAAACAACTTTGAAAATTGAATTTTTATTCTGCATTAATTTTTTCAAACCCCGTGCATCGCACGGGTCAGATTACTAGTTTTAGACTAAAGACATGGGGATGGGTTTAATTAAGAGACTGTCTTTTTTGTGGACCAAAATGCATTTAAGTCCCATGTGATGGGCATTTTTGCCATTCGCCCAAAAAAGAATATGTAAAACCTAATTCGACATGCGCGTAGATTTATTTATAAAATACAAAATAAGTTATTATTCTATTTCTTAAACGCTTTTATAATCATTATAACATATAAATGCATTTCTAAAACATTTAGTACGACTAAATGTTTGAATTTTGTGTGTGGTTAAAAAATTATAAAACATTTCAAAATTTATGTGAATTACTATTTGTGGTTAGAAAACTATAAAACATTTCTCAACTTTTTCGAATTATTCTTTGTGGTTAGAAAACTATAAAACATTTCTAAACTTTAAGACTTGACTAGGGTGAGACCACCTGTTTCTAAATTTGTATGAGATATGCATTAATCACCATTATTTTTTTAAGATTAAATCTAGACCCTAGGAAAATAACATGGCCTATGTTCCAAAAAATGAAGTACTTTACCAAATTATCCTTCGATTTTTTTTTTATTAAATTAATATAAAATAGATTAACATTGAATTGTCTAATTTATCCCTACTATATTTTAATTAAATAATTAATTAAAATTCATTGTGACCGAGTTTTATTTGATAAATATTCGAAAAAAATGCATTTATCAGGGATAGAAATTGTGACATCTTAGTACATTCAACACTCCTAACCATCCAAGTACATTAACTTATTATGATATATTTAACCATAATTGTATATATCGGTAAAACACAATATAAAATGATAATAAATGTAAGTATTTAAATATTGTTAAATAAAATATTAACGACGGCATTCATTATTATTAAACGATATTAAATAAATTATCAACAAATTTAATGTAATAAATTTTGAAACATATAAAGAATTGCAGTTCAATACGCCAAACATCTATCATTAATTATATAATATTAGAAATATTAGTAAACTCCACCATTTAAAAATGTAAAGAATGCTCAATTAAATATTAAAAAATGCATAATTTAATCCAAACTCACTTATGTTATTAAATCGATAGTGTGACAAATCCAAATAAAAAATAAAATAATATGTGTATTTAGAAGAAGAAAAAATTATAACTCATTCCAATTAGTAGTTTTCTTACTTTAAAATAAAATTATACACTACAAATATTATATTGTGAATTTTCTTTTAATATTTAATTTAATCAGATAACAAGATTTGAATCTATTAAGCTCAAATCCTTTCAATTAGTAAACATTATTCAAATATTTGAATCGATTGAATCGATTGCTTAACTATTGACATAACGTGTTACATAATTGATTTAACTATTTATATGTAATGTCTGATATCTTTTTAATTCAATTTTGTCATAAATAACACATGTAAGAACCTACTCGTAAATCGTAATATTTTATCAAAGCGTAATATTTGAACCTATTAAGCTCAAGTCCTTTCAATTCGTAAACATTATTCAAATATTTGAACCGATTAAGCGAGCTCAACTATTGACAAGAACGTCTTAATCAAATTAACTATTATTAATTAAAATGTAATACATTTTTAATTCAATTTTATCATAAAAAAATAATTCCTAAATTACGTAAGAATCAAATCATAAGATTAATTAAAGCGTATGATTTGAATCAATTAAGCGCAAGTCCTTTTAATTTGTAAATATTATTCAAAAATTTGAATCCTTTTATGATAAAATTCAATAACAAAATATACTAAACTTTAACTATACATAGTTTTATTAATACGCTATTGTAAATTATTGAGTTTAACCGATTCAAATATTTGAATATTGTCTACGAATTGAAATGAGTTGAGCTTAATCGGTCAAATCATTGAATATTGTTTTTGAATTGAAAACACATGAGTTTAATTGATTCAAATATTGCGATTTAATTAAATCTTACAATTTTCGATTCAATTCAAACTTCAAATTCTTTCGAAATTCATTTTTAAATTATACGAGTTGATCAGCATTTCTTTAGATTTTTAAATAATATTATATTAAGATTTGTTAGTATGGGATATTTTTAATATAATAATAATAATTATATGAGAATTAATAATTTATTTAACATAATTTATATAAGTTTTATAATCATTATACATTGTATCTTTGTGATATATATTCGTATTGTTGGTCTATTTTCAATTATGTGTTGTGTCTTAATGGTAAGTATTCTCGTATGCTTTCAGATGGTCACAAGTTTGAATTCAAGTTGATGCAATTTTGGATGGGAGAGAGGGTAAAATTGACATTTCATTAATAATTAATAATTACCGATTTTTTCAAAATAATAATTGTACAAAGGGTATTTGCGACAATACATAAATGAGGAAAAAATAAGTTGTGTTGCTGGGACACGTGTCGCATTCTGAAGGGGATATCTCATATAAGTCGTGTTCTTGGGATCTCACGGTAGAAAGACCCTAAACTTTAATATTATTTGTGAAAATATAGAGAAATATTTTAGAGAAGACAATTTTGTTGATTGCTTCATTTGTCATGACAATTAACAAAGACCAAATTCTTATCGCATGTTAAGATTATATTTAGCATTAGAATTAGCATTAATATTTAGATTATTATATTAGTATTCGTATTAGTATTAACATCAATATTAAAATAAGTATTAGTATTAGTATAGGATTAATATTTATATTAGTATTAGTAATTAGTATTAATATTGAGCTAATTGCATCAACCCCCGGTGTAATCTTGAATGGCCGAAAAAGTCCTCATGTTAAAAAATTTAGCAAGAACCCCCTTATGTTATCTTCTATAAAGCACACTGCCCCTTATTTCGTTTTTTGTTGTTGACTTCAATGAAATAACAAAATTACCCTAAATAAAAAATTAAACAAAATCAAAATACCCAACCCAAAAATAAAAAATAAAAATTTTGAAAAAATAAATAAAAAAGGTATCAAAAGAAAAAAAAAAGGAAAAAAAATAAACATCAAATTACTGTACAATTGCTCTTCCACGTCAAACCACCCCACCCCCAACCCAACTCCAAACCCAGACAACTACTTTCCATGAAAGCTCTCTAATGCATCAATCGTAGCACACGTCCAGGAGCCATTGTCTACCAGCAATTGAAAACGTCTGCGGCGGAGGCGTGCGGTGATCTTGACGTCATGAGGGAGGTACGGTGGAATTATGGCTGCGGCTGTGGTGGAGATGGTTATGGCGGTGGCCGTGGTGGAGGTGGTTTTGGTGTCCACCTCATGTACAAATCAAGGTTCACAGAATTTAGAATCGAGTTTTGGGAGGTAAGTTGCCAACCCTCGAACCCGAGAACGATTTGGAGCCGGTTTAGATCTATTTTGTGCTGCCGACTTCCAAACGACGCCGTTTCGAAGTTCGAGTGCTGGTCGGAGTGAGCCCAATGATGCCGTTTCGGGGTAGAAATCGAGATTGATGTTTTCTGATGACGAAGACGTCGGAGATGGTGTGCAGCTAGTTGAGTGAACTTTTTTTATTTATTATGGAGAAGATGGATTTTTTGAAAAGATTAAGGATTGAATTGAATTTTTTTGAAAACTTCATTTTGGGGCATATAGAATTTCGAGGTGAATCTGTAATTTTTTAAATTTATTTAAAGGGCATTTTGGTCCTTTCGGGTCGAAAATACACCCACAGTCGCACAATCCGCGTGTGGAGCACACGATAAGCTGGCAGGGACCTTGTTGCCTTTGACTCTTTTTCATAGGGTTATTGCTAATTTTTGTAACACAACGGTTTTTTCAGCAATTTTGGATTACATAGGGGTGGTTTTTGCAAAAAATCCTATTCATATTAGTATTTGTATTAATGTTAGTATTAGTATTTTTTTTTTTTTTTTTTGCCAAAGAAATTTTTATTCCATTAAGAGGAAGTACATGGGGACTTGTTAAAACGTTGTGGGCCTACACAAGGAAAGAGTACCCCCGAAATTGACGTGTAAAAATCCAGGGACGAGACGTCCTATCCAACCCACTAGAGTTACAAATGCAGGAAAAACCCTAGCTACCAAGTAAATGAGATATATGATGTTCAAAATTAAGGGCGAAATTTGGAGATTCCTAAGAGATTGCAGTGAAGAGAAATCCATGCATGCAGAACGAGGTAAGTCTCCTTCCCGGAGGAAATCTTGCTTATGTGTGTGAGTATGAGCGTAAGCTGCCAGCCGATCAGCCAACGTATTAGCCTGCCGATAAACGCCAATACCTCCCTTTTATTGTTCGTGCCGTCGCCATTATGGACGAGAATCCGACAATAAAATGTGCGGCCGAGTCCGGTACTACCCCGCCTCCTGTCCCCAGCCATCAACATTTAGTTTATTGCTACATACATCCCATAGGGCATTGCCAAAGACACCAGAAACCCGCACGGCTCAGGGAGGTCCGTTCATGGGGAATACCAAATAATTGGCCATTGTGAGAAACATTTAGAAGAAATGAGCAAGTGAGATACCGACTCCTCATGGGGAAGGATACAACATTGGCATCGAGAAACCCAATATTCCTTTCGACTGAACACGTTGGTCAATGGGAATCGCCTGATGCATGCATGAGTTTCCACATGAAGGCACTAGTTTTATATGGTACAAAGTTCCGCCAAATTCTCCGCGCCCATTCTTTCCCTACTCCGCGATCCCGTATCCAATCCCAATATTCTTTTGTGGAAAACTTCCCTGAATCCGAGAGTGTGAAAATTAAGACTTCAGCCATCAAAGGTCTCAGCCTTATCACATGGATATTAGCGTGTAATTCCGACTTAATAAAAGGTAGGAAGTGCCCAATATTTGTCAGCCCTTCTCGGACCAGCATGTTTTGATCGCAGAACGATGGCTTCTCGAGTCTTTATCCAACCCAGTTTTCGGACCAAAAAGAAACATTTCCTTTGCCAATGATCCAGCGGGGGCGTCGGTTTGTGAAGACGTATATATAGGGGATGTTTGTTTCTATTTCCAAAACAAATTTCCACTTTCATACCATTCATAAAACTGAGATCAGGTTTGTTTGATAATCTTATCCAGAAAATCCCATTTTTTCTTCTCAAATTTCTATTGGAAATACACTATTCATATTTTTTTCAATTTTCAAACCTACTAAAACCTACTAACTAACCTATATATTTTATTCCACCAACTCATTTCTCTCTCCTTTTATTCATCACCCCTCATTAATATTTACTCTCTCTCTCCTCTCATTTCTCTCTCCTCATTAATATCTACACTCTCTCTCTTCTCAATTTCTATTTCTTCTTCTTCTTCTAATAATAATAATAATAATAATAATAATAATAATAATAATAATAATAATAATAATAATAATAATAATAACAAAAATAATAATACTGAAAATAATAATAATAATAATAATAAAATAATAATAATAATAATAATAATAATAATATTAATAATAATAATAATAATAATAATAATAATAATAATAATAATAATAATAATAATAATAATAATAATAATAATAAGTGGCCTTAGAAAGCTAACTTCAATATCTACAACTTTTGTTAAATGCAAAATTGTCAAATTTGGGCTAAAAAGGGGTCAAAACAGTGTTTGAAGATGGCGCATAAGCCCAGATCGCGATCCAGCATTCCGGATCGCGATCTGGGGGGTCCGACAGAGCTGAAATGATTGAAGATCCAGATCGCGATCCAGAAAGCCAGATCGCGATCTGGGGGGTCCGACAGAGCTGAAATGGGTCAAGATCCAGATCGCGATCCACATTCCTGGATCGCGATCTGGCATGGCGGTGGGCAGTTCCCCGAGGCTGCCAGATCGCGATCCAAACAACCCGGATCGCGATCTGGGCACGTTTTTTGAGAAAGATATTTTGTTTTGCAAAGCTTCTTGAGGAAGCTTTGCATTTTACTATAAATAGAAAGGCCCTATCATTCTTCAGTCTTCTTCGACTTTTGACGGTTTTCGACGGTTCTTCGCGGGAAGCTTCGACGAGGGTTTCGACTCGGGTTTTTCATAAGCTTTTCTTTACGTTTAGTTTATAATTTCTCGTGTTGTTCATTTGGATGCTATGTTTGTAATGAATTGGGCATTTTCTTTTAGGGAAATGAAACCTTGTATATATTGATTTTGATTTCCAGATCTGTGATCTATTTGTCGTTCTTTGATTATGTTTATGTTTTCCTGTATTAAATGCTTTCGATTGTTTGGCCAACAGTTGAATTGATTATAAATGGGGATGAAATCGAGAGAGGATTTCTCGTTTGATTTTAGGAAAACATAGCTCGGGTTGTGGAAACGGAGACGTGATGCACCTCGGGTAGCCCTTAAGGACTTGACCTAAATGCTCTCTTAATATCAGGTTCTGAACGGAGACGTCGGACCTGTGGGTAGACTCTAACTACACTGGACACGGGGGTTAGGGTATTTTAGTGTCTGGGTTAGCGAACATAGAATTGACAATAGATTCGGATTTGTATATCTTTATCGATAGTACATTGGTGGATTTTACCCTAGAAGCCATCACACGTCGGAATTCCTCGCTTATACTGGCGGACCGTTGTTTTTATTTATTGTTTCTTTTTTGTTTCATTTTTCCCATCCCTTTCGATCGTCTAGATAAAGTTTATGATAGTATAATAACGGTACTTGGTAGATTAAGGAACTTAATTCCCTGTGGATCGATATCCGGAATTCACTATTTTGCAAAACGCGATACTGTACACTTGCGGTTATTTATACGTAGGTTTTACGCGTATCAAGTTTTTGGCGCCGTTGCCGGGGAATTAGTTAATCTTGAATTTACTAATATCGTTACCAACTATCCTTGCTTTACTTTAGGCATTTTTTTTTTCTTTCATTATTTTTGTTTTGATTTTTTTATTTGTTTTAGCAGATTTGTATACATTGATGGCCTCGATTTATGATCTCTCTCTTGGCGAGATTCAATCCAGAGCTGATTACATTCAACAAGAGTTGGAGGATATTGAAAGACATCGAAGGTTGAACCCAGAAAATGGATTTGCACAGACAAATGAGCACTTGTGCTATTTACAAGACGAACTCCAATTTCTGGCAAATATTTTCAAAAAATTTCAGAGATGTCACATTCACAAACCACATCCGACCATCCTATATGAAGACAACGAGGTAGTTACAGATTTTCGTATGAACGATGAGGTTGAACACCTTGAGGGAATTATTCATCCCAGTTCTGTAGATACTTTTGCGTGTGATGAGAGTGGGATGAAGATGATGGTAGAGGAACTTGACGAACAAAATCCTATCCACATTGCTACTCCGGATTTGAGTGTGAGCGAGGAGACGAGTTTCAAATTTGAGGTAGAGCTTTCTCCAAAGCTCGAGTATCTTGTATACGAGTTTGAGAGATCGGTAGGCAAGCAACCCATCCTAGTCTCCTACCGACTGATTTCCAAAGCAAACGAAAAGTACCATGGGTTGGGATGGTCATTACAAGATTGCAATCTAGTCCATGATATGATTGCAAAGTATGTATCAAGACTGACGGATGGATGCGCAATCTACAAGGCTTTGGATTGGACATAATCCGTCCAAATCGTGTCGAGCCGTCGACTGTAAAACAGGCGCTGAATGGGAGGCAACCCATTATTTATTTTACGTCATTTATTTTGTAAGTTCTCTTTTATTTTTTCATTTTTTGGTTTAAATCTAAATTTCACCCATTTTTCTTGATTTTTGCCGGTATCTCGTCCCCAAGGAAAGAAGAGTAAGAAGTCGGGAAGTCTAGGCAATTCCGGCAATTCGCCCTCGGTGCCAAAAATTGATGGCACCCCGTGCAACCAAAGAACACTTTCGCAACCGTAGAACACTGATCAATCTGCGGCACGACTGTTCAGGGCGTATTTCTTTCTCCTTTCGTTTATTTTTCGCATTGAGGGCCATGCATGATTTAAGTTTGGGGGTGAGTTTAGCTTATTTCGATTTGGTCTTTTGCCTGCCTATCATATAATTTAGTTTCATTTATGTACTTCAATTTCCGTAATTGTGTTATGTTTGTCACATGCATTTCATTTAGGATCGAGTGTAAGTTGCATTTCCGGATTCTATTGAAGCAAAGCAATTAATGAATTAGTAGATGGGCTAGTTGATTTTAAAATTGAAATTATGGATAACCGGCTAATTATAGATGTACCTTCCGACTGCGTTTTTGCAACTTGTGTGGATAGCCTTTCGAATCCTTTCCGATTAAGCTTGAGCGCACTTTTTTGAGGGGTATAATAGTTTAAGGTTTGGGGGGCGAGTTAGAATTGAATTATGTGTTCACGATTTCCTGTTGTTGGCTAAAAGTTCTATCAATGGTCTTTACGTTTTTATTTTATGTTCGATGTTAAAAAAAAAAAAAAAAAAAAAAAAAAAGAGAAAAATAATAATTTGTGGTATTGTTGTGATTCACGCTCTGATTTCCCCGCATTTCTGACTCGAGCTTAACCCGTTGGGTGCACCTCGTCGCCTAAGTCTCCCGAGCTGTCGAGCTTGGAGGTTTCTTGGACTAAAGTTCGATAAATGGGTCAGGGAGATAACACAGTGGTGTCGGGCCTTGCACGAGTCACGATTAGGCCCTTTTCAAAAAAAAAATGAAAAAAGGAAAAAGTTGTGATGAAAATCACCAAAAATATTGTAGTTGTCATTTCTTTTATTTGAATAAATAGACCTACTTATGCCCAACTCGAGTTTTTGAATTTCTGAATCAAAACTTACTTTTCACCCACATTTCTACTCAAAACCCTCGATAATTGTGTTTATTGTTTAATTACGGATTCTTGAGTCTATCTTTCATTTTGGTGTAGAAACAACTAATTGCGTCGGTAAGAAAGTCGAATACCTTAAGCCGTATGCCATTCTAAGATTTTAGGTTATCTAGCTCGTTTCATCTTTCGAATTAATTGCAATGCTTTGACCAATCTGGCAACTTTGTGGGTGTGTTGTCTGAAAACCCTCACGAGACACAACTCGTCCTTTGGGGGTACCCACGGGTTCAACGGCTTGTTGCATACGCTAAATGCAATCGTGATTCCCTATGTCAGTGGCCTAGATATAGTTTGTTGTTTTGTTTCCTTTTGGTTGTAGGTTCGTTTTGATTTACTCGGGACGAGTAAAGATCTAAGTTTGAGGGTGTGATAAGTGTTCATTTTGCATGATTTTTACTTATCAATTCTTCGAGTTTTGGTCTTCGTTCGTCCGAGTTTTCGGCTTTATTTGTATATATTATGTTGTTTTTGTTTTATTTATATTTTAGGTAAAGAGAAGCTATTTTTGCCGATTCGAAACGATTTTGGAAGCGAAGCCGAAAATCAAACCAAACACGTGCAAAAGTGCATTATCGCGGGTGAGGCACTGTTTCGTATTTCAAGCATAACTTTTGCATACGACCTCCGATTGAGCTGATTTAAGTGACTTTAGAAAGCTAACTTCAATATCTACAACTTTTGTGAAATGCAAAATTGTCAAATTCGGCCTACAAAGGGGTCAAAACAGTGTTTGAAGATGGCGCAGAAGCCTAGATCGCGATCCAGCATTCCGGATCGCGATCTGGGGGGTCCGACAGAGGTGAAATGATTGAAGATCCAGATCGCGATCCAGAAAGCCAGATCGCGATCTGGGGGGTCCGACAGAGCTGAAATGGGTCAAGATCCAGATCGCGATCCACATTCCTGGATCGCGATCTGGCATGGCGGTGGGCAGTTCCCCGAGGCTGCCAGATCGCGATCCAAACAACCCGGATCGCGATCTGGGCACGTTTTTTGAGAAAGATATTTTGTTTTGCAAAGCTTCTTGAGGAAGCTTTGCATTTTACTATAAATAGAAAGGCCCTATCATTCTTCAGTCTTCTTCGACTTTTGACGGTTTTCGACGGTTCTTCGCGGGAAGCTTCGACGAGGGTTTCGACTCGGGTTTTTCATAAGCTTTTCTTTACGTTTAGTTTATAATTTCTCGTGTTGTTCATTTGGATGCTATGTTTGTAATGAATTGGGCATTTTCTTTTAGGGAAATGAAACCTTGTATATATTGATTTTGATTTCCAGATCTGTGATCTATTTGTCGTTCTTTGATTATGTTTATGTTTTCCTGTATTAAATGCTTTCGATTGTTTGGCCAACAGTTGAGAGATCGGTAGGCAAGCAACCCATCCTAGTCTCCTACCGACTGATTTCCAAAGCAAACGAAAAGTACCATGGGTTGGGATGGTCATTACAAGATTGCAATCTAGTCCATGATATGATTGCAAAGTATGTATCAAGACTGACGGATGGATGCGCAATCTACAAGGCTTTGGATTGGACATAATCCGTCCAAATCGTGTCGAGCCGTCGACTGTAAAACAGGCGCTGAATGGGAGGCAACCCATTATTTATTTTACGTCATTTATTTTGTAAGTTCTCTTTTATTTTTTCATTTTTTGGTTTAAATCTAAATTTCACCCATTTTTCTTGATTTTTTCCGGTATCTCGTCCCCAAGGAAAGAAGAGTAAGAAGTCGGGAAGTCTAGGCAATTCCGGCAATTCGCCCTCGGTGCCAAAAATTGATGGCACCCCGTGCAACCAAAGAACACTTTCGCAACCGTAGAACACTGATCAATCTGCGGCACGACTGTTCAGGGCGTATTTCTTTCTCCTTTCTTTTATTTTTCGCATTGAGGGCAATGCATGATTTAAGTTTGGGGGTGAGTTTAGCTTATTTTGATTTGGTCTTTTGCATGCATATCATATAATTTAGTTTCATTTATGTACTTCAATTTCCGTAATTGTGTTATGTTTGTCACATGCATTTCATTTAGGATCGAGTGTAAGTTGCATTTCCGGATTCTATTGAAGCAAAGCAATTAATGAATTAGTAGATGGGCTAGTTGATTTTAAAATTGAAATTATGGATAACCGGCTAATTATAGATGTACCTTCCGACTGCGTTTTTGCAACTTGTGTGGATAGCCTTTCGAATCCTTTCCGATTAAGCTTGAGCGCACTTTTCTGAGGGGTATAATAGTCTAAGGTTTGGGGGGCGAGTTAGAATTGAATTATGTGTTCACGATTTCCTGTTGTTGGCTAAAAGTTCTATCAATGGTCTTTACGTTTTTATTTTATGTTCGATGTTAAAAAAAAAAAAAAAAAAAAAAAAAAAGAGAAAAATAATAATTTGTGGTATTGTTGTGATTCACGCTCTGATTTCCCCGCATTTCTGACTCGAGCTTAACCCGTTGGGTGCACCTCGTCGCCTAAGTCTCCCGAGCTGTCGAGCTTGGAGGTTTCTTGGACTAAAGTTCGATAAATGGGTCAGGGAGATAACACAGTGGTGTCGGGCCTTGCACGAGTCACGATTAGGCCCTTTTCAAAAAAAAAATGAAAAAAGGAAAAAGTTGTGATGAAAATCACCAAAAATATTGTAGTTGTCATTTCTTTTATTTGAATAAATAGACCTACTTATGCCCAACTCGAGTTTTTGAATTTCTGAATCAAAACTTACTTTTCACCCACATTTCTACTCAAAACCCTCGATAATTGTGTTTATTGTTTAATTACGGATTCTTGAGTCTATCTTTCATTTTGGTGTAGAAACAACTAATTGCGTCGGTAAGAAAGTCGAATACCTTAAGCCGTATGCCATTCTAAGATTTTAGGTTATCTAGCTCGTTTCATCTTTCGAATTAATTGCAATGCTTTGACCAATCTGGCAACTTTGTGGGTGTGTTGTCTGAAAACCCTCACGAGACACAACTCGTCCTTTGGGGGTACCCATGGGTTCAACGGCTTGTTGCATACGCTAAATGCAATCGTGATTCCCTACGTCAGTGGCCTAGATATAGTTTGTTGTTTTGTTTCCTTTTGGTTGTAGGTTCGTTTTGATTTACTCGGGACGAGTAAAGATCTAAGTTTGAGGGTGTGATAAGTGTTCATTTTGCATGATTTTTACTTATCAATTCTTCGAGTTTTGGTCTTCGTTCGTCCGAGTTTTCGGCTTTATTTGTATATATTATGTTGTTTTTGTTTTATTTATATTTTAGGTAAAGAGAAGCTATTTTTGCCGATTCGAAACGATTTTGGAAGCGAAGCCGAAAATCAAACCAAACACGTGCAAAAGTGCATTATCGCGGGTGAGGCACTGTTTCGTATTTCAAGCATAATTTTTGCATACGACTTCCGATTGAGCTGATTCAAGTGTCTTTAGAAAGCTAACTTCAATATCTACAACTTTTGTGAAATGCAAAATTGTCAAATTCGGGCTACAGAGGGGTCAAAACAGTGTTTGAAGATGGCGCAGAAGCCCAGCTCGCGATCCAGCATTCCGGATCGCGATCTGGGGGGTCCGACAGAGCTGAAATGATTGAAGATCCAGATCGCGATCCAGAAAGCCAGATCGCTATCTGGGGGGTCCGACAGAGCTGAAATGGGTCAAGATCCAGATCGCGATCCACATTCCTGGATCGCGATCTGGCATGGCGGTGGGCAGTTCCCCGAGGCTGCCAGATCGCGATCCAAACAACCCGGATCGCGATCTGGGCACGTTTTTTGAGAAAGATATTTTGTTTTGCAAAGCTTCTTGAGGAAGCTTTGCATTTCACTATAAATAGAAAGGCCCTTTCATTCTTCAGTCTTCTTCGACTTTTGACGGTTTTCGACGGTTCTTCGCGGGAAGCTTCGACGAGGGTTTCGACTCGGGTTTTTCATAAGCTTTTCTTTACGTTTAGTTTATAATTTCTCGTGTTGTTCATTTGGATGCTATGTTTGTAATGAACTGAGCATTTTCTTTTAGGGAAATGAAACCTTGTATATATTGATTTTGATTTCCAGATCTGTGATCTATTTGTCGTTCTTTGATTATGTTTATGTTTTCCTGTATTAAATGCTTTCGATTGTTTGGCCAACAGTTGAATTGATTATAAATGGGGATGAACTCGAGAGAGGATTTCTCGTTTGATTTTAGGAAAACATAGCTCGGGTTGTGGAAACGGAGACGTGATGCACCTCGGGTAGCCCTTAAGGACTTGACCTAAATGCTCTCTTAATATCAGGTTCTGAACGGAGACGTCGGACCTGTGGGTAGACTCTAACTACACTGGAGACGGGGGTTAGGGTATTTTAGTGTCTGGGTTAGCGAACATAGAATTGACAATAGATTCGGATTTGTAGATCTTTATCGATAGTACATTGGTGGATTTTACCCTAGAAGCCATCACACGTCGGAATTCCTCGCTTATACTGGCGGACCGTTGTTTTTATTTATTGTTTCTTTTTTGTTTCATTTTTCCCATCCCTTTCGATCGTCTAGATAAAGTTTAGGATAGTATAATTACGGTACTTGGTAGATTTAGGAACTTAATTCCCTGTGGATCGATATCCGGAATTCACTATTCTGCAAAACGCGATACTGTACACTTGCGGTTATTTATACGTAGGTTTTACGCGTATCAACCATCCACATTAACTTAGCGTGAAGGCAACTCTGAACTTGCGCCAAACTCCAAATTCCGAGCCCACCCTCGTTAGGAGGCGAACAAATGGATTGCCACCGAACCCAGGGAAACCGAGAACCGCCTTTAGCGCTCCATAAGAAAGACGAGAAAAGTTGCTCGAGCCTTCGGGAAACCTCTTTGGGAACATGAGTACTCGATAAGGTGTACAGGGAATATTAACATTAGTATATTAATTTTAACATTAATATATTAGTTGTAGTATTAGTTATTCAGCGAATTCGAGTGCAAGTACATCACAAAAGTTGTATATTGTGATTGAACAGCACATTTTTTTTTTCATTATTTATATGTACAATTATGTTGCAGTGCTATGTTTATTTATATTTTAGGGTAATTATCTGACTGTTGACTCCATTGTATTATTTTTTTATGAAGATAATTTAATGTAAATTTTATATATTCATTACACTTTCAGGTAACTTATGTTTTAATAGTGTGCATTACTGATTGCATATTAACAATTTTAAATTTGATAGATGAGTTATATGTGATGCCAATGCATGTGCTATAAAACACAACATTGATAACTAAGTTTGTGTTAATGATCCGAGTGCATTAGAGAAGATAATCATACCGTTTGGGAACGACGAGGCATCTTATTTTTTATATCATAGTTGTATTATTTTTTTAATCATTTATTTTGTTAATTTGGTAGTTAAATCAAAGTGAATAAGTATGGTTTTGAATGGATATTATTTTTAATTTTTTTGAATCATATCGTATTATATATTAATTATTTAAAGTTTTTGTTCGAACATTTTATCTTAAACGTATTTTTAATTTTGAAGTTGGCTCCATGCATCGCGGGTGAACTACTAGTTAAATAAATTTTAAATAATTTGTGTGTTATCCTTATATGTCTAATCTAACGAAAGAAACCGTACTTGTCAGTCAATTTTATATTTGTCTTAATTAAAAGGGACAATTAGTGAAACCCCCCTATAGCATTTTTTTAATAAGGATGGATCCAGCCCCTTTTTCCTTATTAGTGATAGGTCCAGTTTTTCTCTTATTCCAAATTTACCCTCCTACTATTCACTACAACTACTTTAATGACTTCTTAATTTTTTTTAATTATATTTTTCGTTTATCTTTTTATTTATTTTTTTAAAAAAATATTTATTTACAAAATTAATCTTTTTTTTTTTTTTTTTTTTTTTTTTTTTTTTTTTTGTTGCTGTTGGGTTTGCAAATCAATTATAATATTTTCGAAAACAACTATAAAATTCCGAAAACAACTATAAAATTTTCGATAACAACTACAATATTTCTTAAACAACTAAAATTTTGTTTTTCTTTTTGACTATTTTGTTCATAATCAACTATAAATTTACCGAAAACAACTATTTTTTTTCTCGCTTTTTCTCCTAATCAACTTTAAGAAAACTCTAAAACAACCACAAAAAATAGTTGTTTTCAATGACAAGTTTACCAAATAAGATCAACTATAAAAAAAATTGAAATCACCTATAAAATATCGAAAACAACAATAAAATCTAGTTGTTTAATGAAATCAACTAAAATTTATCAAAAAAAACTACAAATTGTTAAAAACAACTACAAAAATCGAAAACAACTACAAATTTACAAAATCGACTACAAAATAAACAACTCCAATTTTCTTCTACTTTGCCATGTCTGAGATATGAGTTTTCTTCCAGAGATAGGGCCAAGATACAACTCCGATCATATGAGTTTTCTTCCACAGATCTTCGTAGATTTCGAATGTGCTATGCATAAAATAATCACGATGTCCGCAACTATTTCATACATAAAGACAAACACAAAACAATTCAATAAAAATTCAAATCAGAACACACAATAATATCCAAAATATGTAATAACATCAACAAATTGCTGATTTTCTATTTAAACAAACGCCAGACTCAAATCACAAAATTATTCAACAAATAAGACATGATAGAAATCGAATCATATTGTAATTTGACAATTGAATCAAGATAACAACATCACAACAATTAATCTAAAAAATCAATCAGTTGCAAAATAAAAATAATTAAATAATGACAGAATTTGACAGACAAACCTAAATAATCTCGCTTGCTTCGATCTGGATCTCGTCGTCACCGGTGTTACACCGTCATGAAGGCTAAGAGGTCGTCGACGTCGGATCAGAGTCATGTGACGCTGGAAGTTGTTCCCAAAAAACGGCGGAGAAATGGATTGGAGAAGAAGCTTCGTCGTCTTCTTCATAATTGCCCTTGACCATGGGATTCGCACATAAAAAGGATATTGGGAGAGAAGAAGAGGGATGAAAAAAAATATATAAGATCGTGAGGCGAGGGTGGGGGAGAGGCTGCGTGGCGGAGGTGCAGATCTGTGGCGAGGGAGAGAAAAAGAGAGAGATGCGGCTGGTGAAGAAAAGTGAGGGAAAAAATAGGATTTAATGATAATTAAGGGTAATATAGAGATATCCCTAAAATTCGAATTTATGGTAAATTAAAATATATAATGAGGGGGTTTTCACTAATATGCAAAATGATCTTATATCCATCCTGATATAACTAAATGTGTTGGGGGGTTTTCACTAATAATCCCTAATTAAAAATGTTTGTTTTATATGTTACTAGTAATTATTCTCGTGCGATACACGAAATTGCATTTTAATAGTTCAGAAAACAAAGATCACTTAAATACATGATAATAACAAGTATAATAAGAAATATACTTTACACTTTTATTACAATAGTCATACAAATATGATAATACAAACACATTCCTCAAAAGGTTATACAAAATAATTAGTTGTGATAAAATAAATTTTGATCGTTAAAAAAAAGAAGCAATTATCAAACTAAAAATTTAGAGAGAAAGAAAACATATAAATATAATTAGCAGTTCAAATAAAGTGATTGGTGTTAAATAGATTCTACACGGTTTGGTTTTAATTTTGAACTTTTTATAATTAAAAATAATAACAGTTACAAAAATGCCGTTAGGGTTATTGAGTAATGTTTCTGTGTTTTATATACTAGTAACTTGACCCGTGCGATGCACGGGATTGAACAAACAAACATAACAATCATTAAAAAAAACAGAAATAAAAATGTATTGAATATTTAACTCAGAAATCTAATAAAAACTATATATTGAATATTTTACTGGAAAATCTAATAAAACTCTATCCACCAAAGAATTAATCCGGCCACCAACAGAGTAGTTGTTTTCAACTCTTGAGCCTATGTCACCTGCACCGTAGGACAAAATGAAAGAAAAAAGAACTTTTTTATAAATTGAAAATAAATGTTACAAAGCTCATTTATAAAACTTTGAGGACAAAAAATCCATATATTAATTTAACCAAATATATAAATAACTTACTTAGTTCAGATTTTGGAAAACTTCTTTATCAACGACGTTTGTAGTAGTATTTGAGGTGTTCCCGTCGTTGTTACAAATAAGTATCTTCAAGCCTCTTCGACTCGTAACTCTTGAGATAGCAACATATAATTGTCCATGTGCAAACACTGGTTTCTGAAGATATATACCCACGTGTTGAAGAGATTGGCCTTGACTTTTATTTACCGTCATTGCAAACGAAAGAGTGATAGGAAATGTCGACGCTGGAATTTAAAAGGTATCCTGTTATCGGATGGCGTTAGAGTCAATCGTGGAATAAACACCTTATGACCAATGTTGGTTTCTGATATAATTTTCGCTTCCACGACTCGATTTCCTAATCTTGTAATTGACAGTCGGGTGCCATTGCACAAACCTGAAGATTGGTCTATATTTCTCAACAACATTACCGGAACACCTTCTTTTAGTTTTAATTCGTGATTTGGAAGACCACAAGAATTAACGGTATTCAAAAACTCGGGCGTATAAATATCATCAGGTCTGTCAATGCTTCCGTTTGCTGAACATGTACTATCAAAACTGAGATATGTCTTCATTTCCTTAGGAACCAACGATAGCATGTAATCGTTTACCACGTCAACAATCTCATTTGTCGGAGCCAGTATGGCAGTATGGCCCTGTGTTGCAAATAACTGATATCATCCATATTCTCTAAAAATGATGGGTATGTCTCATTTACAATTGAAGCAAGTGGATCAGCTTACTCTTTTATGAGTAAGTCATCAGGGATTTCAATGCTGACCACCCCGTCATTGGGATCACCTATGGTGCCATCCCCAATACTTAATATTTCGGGAACTGATTTCTATTTGGAATAGAATTTCCTTATCAATCAAAGCATTAATTTCCGCAGGACATCCGTAATTATGGTTTCCCTACAAAAAAATAAAATGGTTATTAGCCTAATGTGGATTTAAATTAAATGTACATAACTTATTACATCAACAATACCTTGTTTGATGCACCACCTAGGAGTTCTGAAGCACTTTTTCCAATTAATTGCATGACAATACGATCAAACATTACGAATGAATTCGATCCAGTACTATCAATGGCACTCACTTGAACTCTGAACATGTACAAAAATATATATTTTATATACAAATTTCAAATACCAAGAGGAATGATGGTTTTCGTAAAATATTACCAAATCAAAGTATAATTACCTTGGTACAGCAGAAACAAACCCGTCACACTCTTCGCACCAATATTTCTTTGAGACAGGTTCGACCTTCCTCACACAATTTTTACATGAAGCATACCACCAATTAGCTGCCGACTCGATTTCCAGAATTTTCGCCAGTACGGATCCAACACATACCTACACTATATATACAACAATCGATTCTTAAGCATTATATTTGTTTAATTAAAAATATATCAGATATATGTTCGACAAATAAACGTACCTTTGTACTCTCAACGCACTCATCTATGGTCATTCCATCTGCCTAGAGTGGATCGTACGATCGAGGCAAAGAAAGTTGGGACGATAATTGACTAACTGATGGGACATAGACTTCTTCGCTCAATGCAAGCCTGTAAAATTTACAGGTATTAAAATATATAACGAATGATTATACTCAAGGTTATATATATATATTAAAAGTTGAATGATCAAATGGTAGTACATATACCTGTAGTCTAAAACTTCTTTCAAATTCGGTTTGATCAGTAGTTGTGATCCATGTCGAACATTTGACAAAGTCGTGCTTCCTAAGTATGATTTTAGGTGAAATAATATACAAAATTATGCATCAATATTTTAACAAATTCCTAAATATGCATCAATATTAGGGTATGTAAATATTAACACGCACCACAATAAGTTTTAGCACTGAAACACTGAAGTATGACCACAGTAGGTCCATTTTGGTCAGCATTCGTTACATATGCATCAATTTGTTCAGCAAATGCTTCCCATAAAGTACATTTAATTGTATTTTTCCTGTAATGTAAAATAAATTACTAAAAATATTATAAGAATAAATCCATATAAAAATTGTAAAAAACAAAATATAATATTTAAATTACTCTAAATCTTGCAGAATAACATCCAAAAGTTTGCTTTTCTCTCCTTTTGTAGTGATCTCCTTTATATGCCCCTTCTCTACCACATGGCCAATTACATCTGTACAAATAAATAAATTAAATCAAATGTACCAGAGTTATATACTGAATCAAATTGCAACATTATTTTGATTACTGAGGATTTCTACATAACCCTTGTGATACAGACGACACAAATATATTAGTGATTAACGGTAAGACAGAACAAACATTTACCAAACTAAGTTATGTGAAACAATTGCGTACCAAATAGTAAATATTCATCCACATTCTTCTTTATTGTGTCGAAAGAAACGAACTTGAAGTTGGTTGTCGGAATATATTCGGCTACTAAATTAGTAACTACACTCATTCCGAAAAAATTGAGCTTAAATTTGTACGTAGATACTCTAAATGGTAAATTTGAATCACCCACCAAGAAATTTTGAAACATATAAGTTTCGCCTTCTTTCACCAATTCCTTAAATTTCATAATGAGATTTTTTTTTTATGGTAGCATGAATACGCATACCCTGTTACAAAATCAATAAAATAGTAAGCTCCTAAATATTGGGAATATAAAACAAAAATAAAAATAAATAAATAGAAAAGAATCCGGAAAAATAAAAACATCACCTTCTCATCCAAAAAAACCATTTGAATGCTACCCGTTTCTGTTTTTCTCCACCTATCTGGCGCTAACCATAGACGAATTACCCGTACAATTATCTTCCAATTAATAGTGCTTGTATCAATTTCATGAAGCAATGAAACCTGTGTAGTTGAATTTCGTGGAGTCATAACTGCTTCAATGAATAAAAATCCTTCAATCCTTCAATCCTTCAATGAAACAAAAATCAGGATATTTAAGATTTGGGTGAAATTGGGCAAACGAACTGAGACCGAAGCAAGTGAAAACAGATTAAATAACAGGGACCAAAGCAAGGGAACGTTAAAAAGAACATGGTTTTTTTTACCTGAGGTGTTGGAGCAGCAAATACAGGGAGAGATGGAGAGAGATACAGAGAGAAATATACTTATAAAGAGTGCTTATAAAGAGTGTGTTGGGAAAACCTAAAAGATATCCACGGATCTATTAAGATATACATATATATTATATTATTGTTCCCGATAAGTCTTTGGGGAAACGTGTGATAAAAAAAATAGAGGAACCGTGTCATTGAAAAGGTGTGGATTTATGCCAATATTTAGGAGATTAGTTGAAGGAATAGTAGAAATTAATATTTAATTACGTGTTTAAATATCAAATTATATGAAATTTAATAAAATATGAAAAAATAGTATTAGAAAATTAATTTAGACTTATGCCAATATTTAGGAGATTAGTTAAATGATTAGCTTGTTTAAATATCAGATTATATGAAATTTAATAAAATATGAAAAAATAGTATTAGAAAATTAATTTAGAATTATGCCAATATTTAGGAGATTAGTTAAAGGATCGGTAGAAACTAATATTTAATTAGGTGTTTAAATATTAGATTATACGAAATTTAATAAAATATGAAAAAATAGTATTACAAAACTAATTTAGACTTGTGCTATTTAACTACGTGTTTAGTTATTAGATTATAGGGAAAATTAATTTAGAATTATGCCAATATTTAGGAGATTAGTTAAAGAATTAGTAGAAATTAATATTTAATTACGTGTTTAATTAATAGATTATACGAAATTTAATAATATGAAAAAAATTGGATTAGAAAATTAAATATTTAGGAGATTAGTTAAAGGATTAGTAGAAATTAATATTTAATTATGTGTTTAATTATTAGATTATACGGAAACTTAATTTAGAATTATGCCAATATTTAGGAGATTAGTTAAAGAATTAGTAGAAATTAATATTTAATTAGGTGTTTAATTATTAGATTATACGAAATTTAATAATATGAAAAAAAAATGGATTAGAAAATTAAATTTAATTCCATTATAACATATCCTCCAAATGAGCGGGAAAAATTGACCTTAGGGTTTTCTAGGGTTTCTCCAGAACCTTTCTTTTGTTAATAAGATAAGATATAGATTAATAGCTTAGAATTCTTTTTTCCACAAAATATTTATTCTATACAATTAAAATAAATCAATAAAATAATAATTAAAAGAACATCGTATTGAATATGCTAATATAAATAAAATAAATTAAATACTAAAAATTTAGGAAAGTTGGTCAAATATTTTTTCTTAAAAAACTTAATTGATACACAAAATAATTATGACAAACAGTTGAATAGGAAGACAAATTATAAAATAATTCATACACATGATAATATTTTTTGATTTTTTAAAATATAAAATTCATGAAGAATATATATATATATATATATATATATATATATATATATATATATATATATTGTAATGTTTAAATGTGTATACAAATACTAAATAGGAAACAATTTAAATTGATACTAAAATAACAAATGTCAACTATGATATTGACTAATACACATGTATCAATTGAATGTCAACTAAGTAATTTGAGCAAATTGGGATAGTTACAGTTTTGGTCCCCCAAGTTTGCACGTTTTTCACTTTTGTTCCCCCATTTACCGCCGTCAATAAAATACACACTAATGTTGTCAGATTTTAACACATTTAGTCCATCCGTCTTTTTGACCGTCAAGAATTAACGATCAACTGTAAATTAGGGCTGAATTTGGGATTTTTCATTGAGAAAATTGCACTCAGACCCCTGCATTCTTTTAAAATATTTTAAAAACCCCTAAAAATTTATTCAACCATAATTTAACTCCAATTTCATCATTTAATCAATTTTGACAAACGACCACGATTTTTACCACCATTACCGTTGACATTTGACCGCCGTTGATTTTTTTTGTGACTTTTTTTTTCGGCAATCAATTTTTTTAATACTGTTTTTGACGCGGGTTCACCGACATTGTATTCTCGGTTAACAGTGTTGAATTTTTCATTTTTCTTGATTTTTTTGAAATTTTTCATGTGACTTTTTTTTTCCGATTAACACAATATTATTACTGTATAACACAATAATAATACTATATTAATATCTAGTATTGTAATATTAAAATTACAAACTTCAAACAAAATATTTATCTAAAATTCTGGGGCCTAAATACAATTTAAAAAATTCTAAAATCCATAATTTTTTCCCCTCAATTTTTTCTTCGTGGAACCGCCAGTGCGTCCCAAATTTCTTCCGGAAAAAACATGAAGAAGATGAATTAGGCATGTGCGGAGTAATTTGGAAATGAGATAACCACTTTAGTACAACGGTTTTTGGGGCTAACACCGGCTGATACGAACCCCGTAGAACTTATTACGGGACCCAATAATCTTATGCGGAAGCAAGAACGGAACGTCCAAAAAATAAAGGATTCGATTGGCGGACTTCGGAATATTGACACCGTAGCTATAGAGAGCTATATTATCAAGGTGGAAGTATTGACCCCGTGATTATAATGAATCAGAAACCAATACTATATTGCTAAGAATAATTCACAAGAATCCACTCGCAAAATATCCCGAAGAGTTGTTGAAGAACAACGAAGAAGAATTTTAATCTCTCAAAATAATACTTAAAAACGTCCAAATAATAATGACCTAAAACAACCTATTTATAAGTGTCAAAGAGACCTAATCCAACAAGGAAAATAAATCCTAACTTATCTATTATAAGGAAATAACGAAATAAACTAAATATAGTCCAATTCGGACTCTAAATAACAAGAAATAAATTTTCCAATAAAAAAATACGAAAATTAATAATAATCATCATTTCCAAGTCACGTCTTCTTCGGCTGGATGACTAGACGGGCTCAAGTCCTTGAGCTCGGCTTGCTTCACAATCTGGCCCGATAATTCGCTCCAATTAAGCTCAGCTAGGATCGAACTAGACTTCGTCAATTCTTCCTTTTGGAGCTCGTGTTCAACTAAGTTAAGCATGGCTGCTTCAATGCGCTTGGCCCGAGCTCGGGTAATCGGTCCTCTTGGCACATGCAGCTCGTCCAAGTCATCAACTCCTTCATCCAGCTCGACACTACCCCGCGTAATTGGATGGATCGTATCATCCTCCCCATCTTGAAAATGATTCGTCCTCGAATCTGAACCTACATCAAATGGAGATAGGTCAGAAACATTAAATGTCGAACTAACTTGATACTCACTTGCAAGGTCGATCTTATAGGCATTATCGTTAATCTTTTCCAGCACTTGGAAAGGTCCATCTCCTCGTGGCTTAAGTTTTGAACTCCGCTGATTGGAAAACCTTTCCTTTCGAAAATGAACCCAAACCTAATCTCCTTGCTGAAAAGTAAGGTGCTTTCGCCCCTTATTAGCTCGGTTCGCAACTTGGTCATTCCTTTTCACAATGTGTTCGCGTGCTTCTTCATGGATTTTCTTCACTAACTCAGCCTTACGGTTCCCATCTAGACTAGAAATCTCATTAACAGATAAAGGCAACAAATCCAAAGGAGTTAGCGGATTAAAACCATAAACAATCTCAAAAGGTGAAAACTTTGTAGAAGAATGCACAGATCTATTATACGCGAACACAATAAAAGGAATACATTCCTCTCATGACTTTAGGTTTCTTTTAAGAACAGCTCGCAATAACATACCTAAAGTTCGATTAACTACCTCGATTTGACCATCGGTCTGTGGATGACAAGTAGTAGAAAAGAGTAAAGTCGTACCTAACTTACCCCACAAAACACACCAAAAATGACTAAGGAATTTAACATCCCTATCACTAACAATAGTACGAGGTACCCCATGCAATCGCACTACTTCGCTGAAGAATAAATTTGCTACATGCGTAGCATCACCAGTTTTATGACATGGAATGAAGTGTGCCATTTTAGAAAAACGATCTACCACAACAAAAATAGCATCTCGACCTTTACTAGACCTCGGCAACCCTAAAACAAAATCCATAGATACATCGGTCCAAGGGTGAGTAGGAACAGATAATGGCATATGTAATCCATGTGGTTTAACCCTAGATTTAGCTCGCCTACATGTTAGACACTTCGAACAAATCCTCTCAACATCTCGCTTCATACGCGGCCAAAAGAAATGTTCTTTTAAAATATCTAATGTTTTAGAAACACCAAAATGTCACATAAAACCATCTCCATATGATTCTCACAAGTAATTCACGAAGTGAACAATTAGGCATGCAAAGTTTGTTTTCCCTAAACAAATAATCATCATGCTTGTAGAATTTTTCAAAAGTTCCTTTTTGACATGCAGCAAATATAGTAGCAAAATCATGATCATTCACGTACAGCTCCTTAACATGCTCAAAACCTAAGAATTTAGAACTAAGGGTCGACACGAGAACATACCTGCGTGATAGTGCATCAGCTACGACATTATCTTTACCTTGTTTGTACTTATCACTAAATGAAACATCTCGATAAACTCCACCCACCGAGCATGTCTTCAGTTTAGCTTGCCTTGGCCCTTAAGATGCTTTAGCGATTCGTGATCTGTGTGTATAACGAATTCCTTAGACCACCAGTAATGTTGCCAAGTCTCCAAAGCTCGCACCAACGCGTAGATCTCTTTGTCATAGGTTGAATATTTCAAGGCTGCGCCATTGATCTTCTCGCTGAAATAAGGGATAGGTCGCTTGTCTTCCATAAGCACTGGACCAATACCAATTCCTGAAGCATCACATTCGATTTCAAAAGTTTTAGAAAATTCTGGTAAAAGTAATAAAGGAGCGGAACTTAGCTTATCTTTCAAAGTGTGAAATGCATTATCTTGCGCCTCACCTCGGTCAAAGGTGCTGCAATTGTGCTGAAGTTCGGTACAAATCTCCTATAGAATCCCGCTAGGCCATGGAAGCTTCGCACCTCGGATGCGTTCTTGGGTGTTGGCCATTCACGGATTGCTTTAACCTTTTCCTCGTCCACTTCAACGCCCCTAGAACTCACAACAAAACAAAGGAAAACTATCCTATCTAGGCAGAAATCACATTTCTTTAAATTAGCATATAATTGTTCTCGCAGTAAGGACTCCAAGACACACGTCAAATGCTCAACATGATCATGCAAATTCTTGCTATATACTAAGATATCATCAAAGTAAACAACAACAAATTTTCCTATGTAAGATCGCAGAACATGATTCATAAGTCGCATAAACGTACTTGGTGCATAGTTAAACCAAAAGGCATCACTAACCATTCATACAATCCGTGCTTAGTTTTAAATGCAGTTTTCCACTCATCTCACTCTTTCATGCGAATTTGGTGATAACCACTTTTCAAATCAATTATAGAGAAGATAATGGAACCATGTAGTTCATCTAACATGTCATCTAATCGAGGACTGGGGTGTCGATACTTTACCGTAATTTTGTTGATGGCTCGACAATCAACACACATTCTCCAACTCCCATCCTTCTTCGGTACAAGTAAAACAGGCACTGCACAAGGACTCATGCTTTCTCGAACGTGTCCTTTAGCTAACAGGTCGTCCACTTGCCGTTGTAACTCCTTCGTCTCCTCGGGACTACTTCGGTAAGCTGGTTTATTTGGAATTTGGGACCCTGGAATAAAATAAATTTGGTGCTCGATCCCTCGAATTGGTGGAAACCCCGTTGGCATCTCGTCCGGAAAGACATCATCGAACTCCTACAAAAGAGAAATAACAATACTAGGCAAAGAAGAATTAAGGTTAGCATTAGAAAAATAGGACTCCCTAAACACTAACAACATCATTGTTCTCTCACCCTTACATGCACTCTTAATCTCTCTTTCTTTTGCATAAAAGCTCACTTTTCTCTCATCTTTCTTTATTAAGTTCGCACTCTCTTCTTTTTCTTTTCTCACTTTGGCTAAACTCTCTTGTTTTACCTCTCCACTACTACTAACACGTTCATTCTCATTTTGTTTTGAACTTGCAGCAATGGACTTCTTAATCTGATTTTGCTCCTCAAACACCTAATGAGGTGGTAAAGGTGCAAGTGTGATTCGCCTGCCATCCTTAGTAAAAGTGTAGCGATTTTTGTAACCATCATGGACTGTTCGTCGATCAAATTGCCAAGGTCGCCCAAGTAAGAGCTTGCATGGGCACAACATCGCACATCACCTCATCTTTGTATTGTCCAATACTAAAGGAAATCAGTACTTGTTTCGTCACTCTCAACTCGCCACTTACATTCAGCCACTGAAGTTTGTAAGGTCTCGGATGTTTGGTGACTTGCAGCCCTAGCTTATCTACCATTAGCTTGCTCGCTACATTCACGCAACTTCCTCCATCAATTATCAATCCACATACTCGGTTTTGAACATGGCAGCGTGTATAGAAGATGTTCTCTCGCTGTATTACATCACCATCTTCTTCAGCTTGCACGTGAAGAGTTCGAAGTACAACAAGTGCGAGTCCATCAACAGCTTGTACCACGTCACCTTCAATAGGTGCTATTTTTTAAGTTGACTCTTCCTCCTCCTCGGACTCCAGCTCGCCATTATCCAATAAAATCATAGCTCGCCGGTTAGAGCAGTCCATGGCGATATGACCTGCTCCATGACATCTATGGAATTTAATATCACGTGTTCGTTGTGGTTGTGACGAATTATTACCTCTCTCAGGTGGTGCTCGGTTGATTGAATTTTCATTGGAAGGTTTCGTTGTCGATTTCTCCTCGGGTTTCGAAGTAGGATTCCATCGCGATTTCCAGCTTGATGCCTCGGCCCGAGCTGTAGTTCTCCCTCCTCGCTTAAGCTGCCTCTCAACTTTCATGGCCATGTGAACGACCTCCTCAATCTCAACGTAGTGCTGCAACTCCACTACATTAGCGATCTCCCGGTTCAGCCCGCAAATAAATCTTGCCATCGTGGCCTCTCGATCCTCCTCAATATTGGCTCGAATCATTGCAATCTCCATCTCCTTATGGTACTCCTCGACTGATTTAGTACCTTGCTTCATGCTTTGCAATTTCAGATGTAAGTCTCTATAATAATGTGAGGGCACGAACCTCCGTCTCATAAGTGCCTTCATAGACTCCCAATCGACAATTGGTGGTTCGCCGGTTCTGCGTCTAGTCACTACCAATTGATCCCACCAAATGATAGCATAATCGGTGAACGCTACAGCTGCAAGCTTCACCTTCTTGCCTCGGAATAATTGTGGCAATCGAAAACGAGCTCAACCTTTCTTTCCCATTCTATGTGTGCCCCGGGATCACCCTTCCCTTGGAAAGACGGTATACTCAATTTGATTGAGCTGAGGTTTCGATCAACTTCATCTATTTCTCGACCCACATTACCTCGCCTTGGTATGTCAAATCTACCTCAGATTCTTCATCGAAGAATTGTTCATCGAACTCCAATTCGTCACGTTGGCGTACAACAGGTTGACGAATAGGTTGCCGCAATTGTGGCGCTGGTGCAGGTCTTACCCTACTCAACTCATCGATTTGATTTTGCATCCTTTGAAGGGTTATATGCAGACGTTGGAAGTGCTGCTCCGTGGTTTCGTCCCTTTCATCACCACTCCCATTCCTTGACATGATGTTCGAACTGCAAAATATTGTTAAAGAAAAAAAAAGATTTTCCTCACCACTCCCTCACGTGTATCACTCAATATGATGTTCACTCAATTCACCCGTGTTTCACACAATTAGGCTTTTACCCTCTTTTGATCTCACACTCTCTTGCCTTTTTCCACTCGTAAACTCCCTTCGAAGTTCTAAAGAAACTAATCTAGAAAATATTAAGTGGATTTTCATTTTTTATTCAAAGCTAGATAGTATTTTATCAATTCAGAAATTATGTGGAGGCAAATAAAAGGAATTTCGAATTTAATGGCAAAAGGAAACAAAAGGAATAGGAAACAAAGAAACAACGTGGAATTCAATTAGGAGAAAGGTAGACAAAGAAACAAGATATTCAAGGAGTTGCCCAAGTCTATTAAAACTCTATTTGTGTTGCCCAAATCTATTAAAACTCCTTACAAGGAATTTTCCTTGGTTGGATTTTGAATTTTGCTTTTTTTTTTTTATTTATTTTTGCTGTATCCGGTTTTTTTTTTTAAGATTTTTCGGATTTTTTTTTCTTTTTTTTTTGTGCTAACAAACCCTAACGTGGGCTGGAAGTAACTTTGAAAAAAAAGAAAAATTCGAATTCATTTTTTTTTTTTTTTTTTTGACGAAAACTCTAGACAACACAATTCAAGAAAAGATGAGATAGAGAAGACACGAATAATCGAATTCTTTTTTTTTTGTGCTAACAAACCCTTGAGCTTGGCTTGCTTCAGAATCTGGCCTGATAATTCGCTCCAATTAAGCTCAGCTGGGATCGAACTAGACTTCGTCAATTCTTCCTTTTGGAGCTCGTGTTCTACTAAGTTAAGCATGGCTGCTTCAATGCTCTTGGCCCGAGCTCGGGTAGTCGGTCCTCTTGGCACATGCAGCTCGTCCAAGTCATCAACTCCTTCATCCAGCTCGGCACTACCTCGCGCAATTGGATGGATCGTATCACCGGCCGTTAATTTTTATCTTTTTTTTTGTCTTCAATTTTTTCCGTCATTCAGATGCATTGACTTTTTCCCTTTTTCTTTTCTTATGACCTTTTTTTTATGATATTATTTTCTCGCCGATTATCAGCTTTCATTTTTTTTTAAATTATATTTTTCCCATTACTCAACAATTTAAATAAAAATAAAATTAAAATCAAGAAAAAAAATGTCAACGTTGTTAACCCGACATTCAACATTGGTCAACAGCGGCAAAAAAAGATCAATCGAAAAAAGAGTAAACTGAATTAAAAAGAAAGTCAACGTCGGATTACCCGATTCTGAAAAATCGGGGTCATTGGTTAATTGATGAAATTATGGTTAAATCATGGTTGGATAAAATTTTAGGGGTTTTTAGAATATTTTGAAAGAATACATGGGTCTTATTGAAATTTTCTCAGAGAAAAACCCAAATTCAACCATAATCCAACCGTTGAATGTTACTTTTTAACAGTCAAACAGACGGAGGGACTAAATGTGTTAAAATGTGACAACATTAGTGTGTATTTTGTTGACGGCGGCGGTAAATGGGGGACCAAAAGTGAAAAATGTGCAAACTTGGGGGACCAAAAATGTAATTATCCCGAGCAAATGATATAAATAATTTGACACATGTCATTCATTGAGGCATGCATTTCTCTTTTTATATTGTATATAGTTACATGTAATTTGGATATATTCGGTGACAATGTGTGACTAATTATTACAATAAAGACAAAAAGAATATGTAAAAAATAATTCACCATGTATGTAAATTTATTTATAAAATACAAAGTAAGTTATTATTCTAACTTTTAAATGCTTTCATAATCATTATAACATATAAATGCATTTCTAGAACATTTAGTATGGCTAAATGTTTGAATTTTCCGTGCAATAATAAAATTGTAAAACATTTCTAAACTTTTTTGAACTATTCTTTGTGGTTGGAAAACTATAAAACATTTCTAAACATTAATTTTTATTTGTGAAAATATAGTGATATATTCTAGAGAAGATAATTCTGTAGATTGTTTCATTTGCCATGACAATTAACAAAAGGTAAGACCAAACTCTTTCGCATGTTAGGATTATGATTAGCATTAACATTGACATTAGCAGTGACATTAGCATATTAGTATTAATATTAATATTAGTATTTGTAATTCTATTAGTATTAGCATTAATAATAATATTAATATCAGTATCAGTATATTGGTATTATTATTAGCATTAGTATATTAGTATTAGCATTAGTATAAGTATATTAGTATTAGTATATGAATTAGTATATTAATATTAATATTAGTATTAGCATTCATTAGTATTAGTAGATTAGTATATTTAGTATAAGTACTAGTGTTACTGTTAGTATTAGTATTAGTATTAACATTAACATATTAGTATCATTATTATTAGCATTATTATATTAGTATTAGTATTACTATTAGTACTAGTACTAGTATAATCATTATTATTAGTATTGTCATTAGTATATTAGTATTGATATTAGTATTAGTATTAGTGTTAGTATTAGTATTAGGTTTATGATTAGGATTAACATTAGCATTAGTATAACATTAGGATGAGCATTAGCATAAGCAATAGCAATAGCATTAGCATTAGCATTAGCATTAACTTTTGTATTAGTATTAGTACTAGTACTAATATTATTATTAGTAATAGTATTAGTATTAGCATTACCATGTTTGGGAAACATAGTAACCTTGCATCTCAAGTAGGGGTGTGAACGAGCCGAGCTCGAGCCGATATACTTGTGAAGATCTTTCTCTATCTGCCACAATATAAGGTGGGAAGACCATGAATTTTGTAATTGTGGTCCATGAACACTGGTGCCAGTGAATAGGCACTCATAGGGTGACTGAGTGCAATAAAATGGTTGTATTTAGTGAACATATGTACCACTACCCAAATGGTATCTTTCTCTCTTGTCAATGTTAGATTTTCTATAAAATCAATTGTAATATAAGTCCAGGCCTACTCAGGTACATGTAAGGGTTCTAGCAGTCCATGCATCTTAGAAGGCTCATGTTTGTTAAGTTGGCAAACCCCGGAAGTTGATACCAACTGTGTAACTTGTTTCTTCATGTCAGGCAAGTCAAATATGGTATACACCCTCTAGAAAGTCTTTCAGACTCTAGAATGACCACCTAGGCCAGGACCATGCATAAATTGTAGGATAGAAGCTCTCAAATTCCCAAGAGATACCACATACACCCTTTATTTGAACTTCAATAATCCATACACACAGTGAATGCAAGAGACATCTCAAGGCCGTATAGCTGGGCTAGACATGGCCTCTTGGGCTACAATGTCCTCAAAGTAACTGTCTTTTGGACTTCTTCATTCCGTAGAGGTGTGACCTCGGTATAATGGCAACAAGATGAGCCTCCAACTGACCCTCAACTGCTAAAGAATCACTATCTCTCCTAGATAATACCTATGTTGCTTTATTTTGTATTCCCTTCTTGTATTCAATTTTATAACTGCAACTAAGCAACTTTGTCAGATATTTATGCAGCAAATGGGTAGATTGTTTTTGTTCCAATAGGTATTTCAAGCTCTCTTGGTCAGTTCTGATAATGGAAGTACGATGAAGTAAATAATCTCTTCACTTTTGCACAGCTAACAATATTGCCAGGAATTTCTTCTCATACAAAGATAAACCAAAACTTCTAGGTCCCAAAGCTTTACTTAAGTAAGCGATGGTGTCTTTCTTGCATCAAAACAACCCCCACACCATAATAGCAAGCATCAGTTTCCAGAATGAATTGGAAAAATCTGGTAACTGCAAAACTGGGGTACTAGACATGACCTCTTTGAGCTTATTGAAGGTTGTAATAGCTTCTTCAGGTGGAGAGAATTTTCCATTCTTTAATAACTCCAATAACTCAGTTAATGATCTATCAATAATTGCATAGTGCCTTACAAATTTTCTGTAATAACCTGTATGGCCAAGGAATCCTCTCAATGGCTTAACTGTCTTTGAAATAGGCATGTCTCTTACTCCTTGAACCTTTGTTGGATCAACTCCCACACCTTGTGCAAAAATAATGTGACTTAAATAGTCAATTTGTGTCAGGCCAAAGATGTTTTTTGTTCCCTTGGCATATAGTTGATGCTTCATTACAATGGTCAATGAAGTAGTAAGATGCTCATTATGAGTATCAAAATCCTTACTGTAAATGATAATGTCATCAAAATAAACCAAGATAAACTCCTTCGGAAATTCTCTGTAAATGTCATTCATAAGAGCTTGGAAAGTAGTTGGGGCATTAGTAAGATCAAATGGAATTACTTTAAACTCGACATGTGTCATGCCCAGAAGGAGTTACAAAGGCAGTCTTATTAATGTCTTGTTCCACCACTCTTTTTTATGATAATCAACCCTTAAATCAATCTTAGAAAACACCTTAGCCCCTTGGAGATCATCAAATAAATCATCAGTAATAGGAATGGGATAAACATCTTTGACATTGATATCATTTAACTTATTGTAATCAACACAAAATCTTCATAAGCCATCCTTCTTCTTGACTAGCAACACTGGAGATGAAAATTGGTCAGTGATGTGCTGAATAATCCCACTAAGAAACATCTGATCCACCATCTTCTTTATTTGCTTCCACTGCATGTAGGGATACTTATAGGGTTTCATTTGATTACAATGGGGTTTTTTGAGCTTCTCTTTGGTGGTAATTCAGTTGGCTCCTTGACCACATCTCGAAACTCATGGAAAATCGTGCAGTATGGACTCCAGCTCACTAGGAGAAGATCTATTTTCAGCATGTCCATCAGTGCCATCTACCATAAAAATGAATCCAATCATCAACTTGCCCTTCTGTAGCAAGGTCCTGGCCTTCTCCCCATTAATGGCCTTCAAAGACACTTCAGGTTGGACTCCTTGCAACATGATGGTGTTGCCATCTTTCTTCAATGTGATCCTTTGTTTTTTGAGATGGAATGTAATTGGCTGCTGGTATTTCATGAGATCTACCCCAATAACCAGGGTACAACCTCCAAGTTCTAGTAGTCTCACACTAGCTTGGAAAGAGTGTTTTCCCACTTCCCACTGAAACTGAGAGCATTTGGCATCACTACAAACCTTTCTACCAACAACTACTGCTACCTTCATGGTAGTAGTCTGCTCAAAGACACAGCGCAATCTTCTAGCAATATTAATATCCAGAAATGTGTTAGAAATACATGTATCCACAAGGATTGAAATTGGTTGTTAGTTGGATGTTCCAGGTAGCTTAATGGTACTAGTACTAGCTTGCCTTGCTAGTGCATTCACATAAATCTTGTACAACTGATGTTCTGGTTCCTCAGTTTCTTCTAAGAATTCATCCTCACTGGACTCTTCATGAGTTTTTGCTGCCATTATCATAAAAAGTCTATTGCACTTATGTCCATAAGTGTACTTCTCATCACGATTATAACAAAGGTATTTCTTTAACCTTTATTCCCGCTCCTGATTGGATAACTTCTTATTGGGAAGTAGCTTATCCTCCACCATTGTTTGAGGCTTGACTGTCTTAAACCCTATTCTAGAAGGTTTGTTTGCCACCCTCAAACTCTTTTGCATTTGTTCCCGTGACTTCACATGAAGCCTAGCACTACTAATACCATCCTTAAGAGTTTTAGGTCTCAACAGCTTTACCATACTCTTAATCTCCTATTTTAATCCACTGACAAAGCTCTTAATGAAGTAAACCTCTGAAAGTTTTCTGTTCATTTGCAACATAACTGCCTTAAGTTCTTCGAATTTCTCCATAAAGGATTCCACTATTCCTTCATGCCTCAATTTATTAAAAGTCTCCAACACACTATCATCCTCCTCTTCATAAAACCTCTCCATCACCATAGCTATAAAAGTATTCAAATCCACTGATTCTCTACCTTCTAAGTAGTCCAAGTACCAGTGGTTAGCTTTGCCTTCCATATATATGGAGGCATGCTTAATTTTCTCCCGATATGGTATCTTGTATACATGGAAATACTTTTGACATTTCCGAATCCACCCTCGAGGATTCTTACCGTTGAAGTGAGAAAATTCCAGCTTATGTCCTTTCTGATTATTGCAGTTTGATGTATTATTGTCATTATGCCTGTGCATGGGGATGGTATATGATGTATATCCTGTTATATGAAGTGTAAGTTAAGTATATCTATATATAATTCGGTATTCTAGTTCATACAATTTTATAATTAAGACATGTATAGAAACTATTTCATGAAAAATTTATTATACAGATAAGGTACAATCATATATGTATATAGGTCTTGTTGATGCACATTAATATATATGTATATTATTAATTATAAATAATGTTTCCCGAGAATATTAATTGCGTATTGTATACAACAATTCACATTGAAGTTATAATAAATAATTGATAAAATACAGTTGGAACAATCTATAAACATAAAACAAATATATATAGATGTATCAAGAAATTAATAAAAATATATATTATCGCACCAAAATCAAAATATTTATATTGAGGATACTCCATAAAGATATGAAGACATAGAAAATAAAAATATTAGAATAACTAACAAACATAATTGCAAAATGTAATAAACTATTCTATGTTCGTAACTTTTATTATATTTCTTATGGGGTCGAACGATAACGAATATGTGTTGCCAATAATAAGATGATTCGATGTACAAAACGAATTCCAACCAATTGTGAGGTATACCCCGCGTGATTTATTTTTTGCTTCATACAAACTAATTTTATTCAACGAACCCTCTTCGTATTCAACATGGATATATTTCTTGGCAACCAATCCAGCAGTCTCGGTGAAAGTTTTGCGCAGGTACTACAACATAATTAAAATGAAAATTGTTAATAAAAGTATAATCACATTAAAACGCATCTTTTGAATAAGAAAAATATATATAATAAATAACGTACCAGTTTGTGCATATCATAACGTGTAAATATTTTTGTAAAATAACATATCGAGATATTATCCACCGCTTCAACATTATCAATATTGAGATTCTCTTGAATTGCAAAGGGTTGGTACATACACATATTAAATAACCAATCACATGAATCACACCTCCATGTGGATCCATTGGTCCAACACTGATTTGTAGGAATACATCGTTCATGTATAAAAGCTTCATCGCATAACCCACAACAAAAGATTTGAAATCTTCCATTTCAGTCATCCCACATACAATGCAAGATCCAGAGCGTGGAACGACTTTGATTGATTCCCTACATGAGACGCACATACATGGATCGAAATTATGATCAAAATACGCGTTGCAAAGAACACATTGTTTGGATTGAGCGCAAACAATTTTTTTGATCTTCATAAAGTACGCACGACTTTATTTAATAAACTGCATGAAAACAATTAAAAAAGTATATTAAAATTAAAACCCAAGAGAAAGAAATACAAATAGTACTAATATGTATATATAAAATTAATTATGAATATAAAACTATGCATATATACTTATAATAATTTATAAGAAATGATAAAAAAATGTAATATGAAACTGTATAATATGAACATTGTGCACTTTGTAATCGAATGGTGGTAGAAAAAAATGAAATGAACATTGAGGGGTTTATATAGTATTGAAAATGAACTTAATTCTATGGAAAAATTAAAAATTCAAAAGATTTATATATTAGTAAATGAAATCAAATCAAACAAATAAAGGAAACAACCCAAAAAAAAAAATAATAACTTGTGGAAAAAAATCTTGCAATATAAAAACATTAAATATGAAGATACGATTTTTATTTTTTACCATTCAATTTTGAATTAAAGTATAAATTAAATCAATCAAAGATGATATGATGGAATCTTGGAATATTAAAGATTCCTTTATATTGGTGATTTGATATTTTATTTGAAATAATAATTAATAAATATAATGCATAATCCATTTTATAGTTCGGACCATATTATATATTAAATAGTGTTTTCCAAATATACAACCAACTACTGCATTTAGAATTAATCCACCGTGCATTGCATATTTATTAAATAATATAATTATTTTTAATTTGAAATATGGTATAATAAAAATTATATAAAAAAATAGTGTATATTTATTAAATACTTCAATTAAAAACTAAAACATTTTTTTATTATTATTTTTAATGGAATGGATATTCGAATATTCTAAAATATTGAAAATTAAAAATAAAAAAATAAAAAAAAAAACCAACAACATATTCCTTTATTTTAATATTTTAGTATTTAAAAAAAATATTTTTTTTATGAAAATTATTTGAATATTCGTAAAACAATTGAGTTTCATGAATTTATTTGAATAAATATATTTTGAAATACTGAAAATATAAATAAGATTTTTTTATTTCGAATTTATAAAATATTAACTTTGGAAATAATATATATACATGTGGTAATTATTAAATGATTGTGTAAATGTAAAATAGGAAAAAACTTAAAAACATCCATAAATAAAAGGGGGAATTTGCTAGACACCCCTTATTTTGGACTTATATAGCTAGAGATCCTAGTTGTTAGATGAATATAGGCATAGGTCCTTTGACCTAATAAATTAATATAAATAAATTATTTATATTATATATATAGATTAATTATTAATTCAAATTTCCATACTATTGTAAACCGAAACAGTATAAAGAAATAATGTGAAACAAAAGTTCATTTGGAGAGAACGATGGTGGATGAACAAGAAAACTAACGTGAGAAGTGGTGGAGATGAGAACAACGATTGAGGAGCATAAAATAAAATATTATAAATAATTGTTGCCATGATTATAGGTTAATTTGAAGGAATTAGATATGAGCCAAATATTTTGGAAATTCGAACTGATTTCTCTCTCTTTTATTTCGAGAACTTTTTGGCTGATTTTTTTGGATATATTGGTCGTAAAATATTTTTGAAAATTTTAGTTGATTTTATGGATATATTGAAAATTGAATCCAGTATAACATACACAGTAGGATGTAGTTAGGAAGTTTAGATTGGTTAGAAAAACAGAAAACAAAAATAAGTAGTTCGAAAAAATAGGAACCGTGTTATTAGGAAATTAAATAAAAAAAATTAAATTAATGAGTCATGAATCCATCATCGAAAAAAACTATGCGAAGCGTTGGTCGCCAAAGAAAGATAGTAGTAGATGCCCTCAATCATGTTGTTTCCTCAGTCGGTGCTAATATTCGAGGTATGGGAACCAAGTTCCCTTACCTACTTAGGTAAGTTAACCGCTCAACAAAAACAAAAAATAGTAGTTGTTTTGGAACCTAAACAACAAATTTTGAAATTGCCCAGTTTTGCTCGCCAATTTGGTTTCACCAATTTTACACATGGACATCCTCTTAATCAGTATATTTGGGTTTTTTGGAGAGAGGATGAGGATTTACATGTTGTCGACATTCAGACCGAATGCATCATGATGGATGTAGTCTTACCAAATATGTACAAAGGAAAGCATATGTACAAAGAAAATCTTACTTTTATTTATGCTAAATGTCAACGGCAGGAAAGGTGGCCTTTATGGGATTATCTTACGCAACTAAGTAGTCGCATGAATGAGCCATGGATACTAGGTGGTGATTTTAATTTTATTATATCTCTTGATGAAAAGAAAGGCGGCTGTGGAATCTCTTGATACTAATGTTTGTAGATCAGTCAACTTTGAAAAATCATCTGTTTTATTTCCCGAAGAGTTAGATTTATTGTTATATATGGCTACAAAGCTCTGGAATTCTAGTTTCCAACACAAAAAAAAAAAAAAAAAAAACAGTTTACAAAACTAAGGTTGAAAGAAGAGGTTATGATCAGTTTTCTAAAGCATGTCAGTTGCACTCGGGAAAATTGGCAGCTTTGTGTCTTTTGGTATTTCTAAGTGTTTTATTTATTTTATTAGTCTAATTTTGAATTATTCATTTTATTATAAATTAATCAGGTCATATTCCATGTATTTCATAAGTCAAGGTCAAGTTTATTTATTTTCTAGAATTAGAAGATGATAAGTCATTCAAGCTTTGTAATTTCCTATGTTTTGGAGGGATATTCCAAAACTCCTATATAGGCACCATTTAGATGAATAAAATGGGGGATGATTGTTTAAGTTGAAAAATATCTGGCAAGTTAATTGCATTGAGAGTGAGTGATTCCTATTTATACAAGTGAGTGACTTGGTCGCGTTGAGTGATTCCATGATTAGTAGCGTTGAGTGAGTCCGCTGCCGCCGGTTGAGTGATTCTCGGTCGTCTATCGTTTTCAATCTCTTTTTCGTTGTGGGTTTTGTCCTGCATCAAGTGGTATCAGTCAGGTCATGCTTTTGTTCATACTCTGATCAAATAAAATGCTGCCCCGTCGCCGAAGAAATATTTTCGAAGTTAATGTCCACGCGAAAATTGCTGAACTTCGACAAAGGGTAGATGAACTTCTGTCAAGACAAATTTCTCCTACTCGATGTAGAGGAAATATTTCTCAAAATTCTATAAGCGAAGCCCATGGAAAACTTGACAATTCCTCAAGTTCAACCCGTATTTTTGTAAATCCTTTCCCCGCTCAAAATGATATAACAGTAAATGCGGATGAATATTGTGATTGGAAAGATTCACCAGAGGTTTTCTTTGAGTGGAAAAATCTTGATGAAATTAACATTGTCGAGGAAGATCAATAGGGTGAAGAAGACAAACCCCCTCGTTTTGATGAAGAATTTGAGCACAAGGCTGAAGAAGAGAATCATCGTGAAACTTGGGAGATGGAAAGTCTTGTTATCCAAGGGGAGATGTCGGTCCAACAAGATGACGTATGGTTTCCCAACAATACATTTAGACACCTTGTCTCGGCGGATCCAAAGAATATATTTTAATGACTGATTCATGGAGTTTTGTGCATATGGTGCCTCAGTCTATGATTGACAAGTTGAAACTCGAGTGCGAGAAACGTCTAAAGAAGTACCAAGCTTCGTGGTTCTAAAAAGAACAAATCCTAATTTCTCACAACGATCGCATGAAGTTTTCAATTGGAATTTACGACGATGAAGCCTATTTTGATGTTCTTCCCATGGATTCTTTTCATATTTTCTTGGGAAGTCCGTGGCAATATGATCGAGATGGTCACCATGATGGAAGAGAGCATACTTATTCGGTTTTCCAGAAAGTGACCAAGTATGTTTTGCTTCCATTAAAAGGTACACCGAGTCGCAATTGTCTCAAAACTCCAGTGAAATTACATTCCTACAAACATTTCAGAAAAAAAAAATCGAGTTTTGGTTCGAACTCGAGGACGAGTTCTTTTTAATAAAGGGAAAATGATGCAGAATTGATGTTTGCATATCAGTCAACTTTGAAAAATCATATTTTTTTATTCCCGAAGAGTTATATTTATTGTTATATATGGCTACAAAGCTCTGGAATTCTAGTTTCCAACACAAAAAACGGTTTACAAAACAAAGGTTGGAAGAAGAAGTTATGATCAGTTTTCTAAAGCCTGTCGGCTGCACTCGGAAAAATTGGCAGCTTTGTGTCTTTTGGTATTTCTAAGTGTTTTATTTATTTTATTAGTCTAATTTATAATTATTCAATTTGTTATCAATTAATCAGGTCATATTCCATGTATTTCATCAGTCAAGGTCAAGTTTATTTATTTTCTAGAATTAGAAGATGATAAGTCATTCAAGCTTCTTAAATTTTCTATGTTTTGGAGGGATGTTCCAAGACTCCTATATAAGTCCAAAACTCCTATATAAGCACCCTTTAGATGAATAAAATGGGGGATGATTGTTTAAGTTGAAAAATATCTTGCAAGTTAATTGCATTGAGAGTGAGTGATTCCTCTTTATACAAGTGAGTGACTTGGTCGTGTTGAGTGATTCTGTGATTAGTAGCGTTGAGTGAGTCCGCTTCCGCCGATTGAGTGATTCCCGGTCTTCTATCGTTTTCTATCTCTTTTCTATTGTGGGTTTCGGTCTGCATCACTTGGCATGCAGGAATTTAATGAATTTTTGGTGGAGGCTAGGCTCACTGATGCAGGTTATGAAGCAAAATATGTTTACGTGGAGTAACAATCAGCATGGTCGTAATTTCATATGGCAAAGAATTGATCGTATTTTGCTTAATGCACAGGCTTTTCTCAAGTTTCATCGAAAGTAATCCTCTTGGCCAGAATAGAATCGGACCGTGCACCCATTCTGTTCAAGTTTGGGAACCTGGCCTCTCGGAAATCTAAGTTTTATTTTCAACAAATGTGGATTGAACATAATTTTTTTATAATTTTTGTTACCCACATTTGGAATTCGGAAAACTCTTTAACGGCCGACAGGATTTTGAGGGCAAACTTTCCTGTCTCCGTCAGCCCTTAAGCATTGGAATTCAGAGGTTTTTGGCTGCCTGGATTACAATATTGCTGATTTGCAAAGTCGAGTGTCGGAGATGGAATTAAGCCTTACTCTTTCCTGGGACAATGCCACTTTCGCGGAATGTTAGAAAGTCAAGACAATCCTCAATCAACATCTTAATTGGGAGCAGGGTCTCTTGGCTAGCAAGGATAGGGTGAAATGGATGGTGGAGGGTGATCGCAATACAACATATTTTCATGCAAAAATCAAAGAAAGAAGAAAACGAAATGCGATCTCCCTCGAGCTTGACAACAGAGAGCTTACGTCGGACATGGCTTTAATTGGGGAAAAAGCGAGATCGTATTTTACAGATCTTTTTTGTGCCAGCCCATATACTTTTTGCATGATGATCTTTTTTCTCATGTGGAAGCGAATGTTACAACATAGATGAATTTCAGTCTTGGTGCGATTCCAGGGGAAGAAGAGATGCTCAAGCCTATTAAAACATTATCACCAGACACTGCTCAGGGGCAAGATGGGTTCACAGGGTATTTTTACGTCCACTGTTGGGATATAATTAGGATAGTCTTTATGGAGATGCTTACAAGGTATTTTCTTGGTGATTATCTATCTAGAGGAATGACTATCACTCTTCTCTTTCTCCTGTCTAAGGTCGAAAACCCAGAGAAGCTCAATCAATTCCGTCCGATCAGTTTGGAAAATTTTGGTAGCAACCTGATCTCCCGAATCATTCCCACAAGAATGAGTGAGATACTCCTGACAATAGCTTCTGAAGAACAAACATGTTTTATTAAGAAGAGAAGAATTCTCGTGTCCATCGCAATAGCTCAAGAGTTGGTGTCGGATATTGACCGGAAAGTGAAAGGCGGTAATGTAATTTTCAAGTTCGATATGTCCAAGGCCTACGACCGATTGGAGGGGCGTTTCTTGATCACAACCATGCAAGTTTTGGGATTTTCGCATCAAGTCTTTGATTGAATGTATCGCTCCTTCTCTAATATTTGGTACTCTATATTGATTAATGGAGAGACTTATGGACACTTTAAGTCCTCAAGAGGGGTTCGTCAGGGCGACCCGCTATCTCCATTTCAATTCATCATTGCACATGGAGAGTCTTACGTTGAATATTAAACAACTCGAGGAACAAAATACTTTAAATAAATACAAGGCACGACGAGGGTCACTCCATATCTCCCATTTATTTTATGACAATGATATGCTATTGTTCTCAAAAGGGATTAAATCCTCAATCATGAAACATAGATCATTGCTAAAAAAATACGAGATGTCTTCGGGACAGATGATTAGCTTGGAGAAAAGTAGTGTTTATAACTCAAAGCGGATACAAGAAGAAAAAGGTTCACCTTATAAAGGATTGGAGTGGTTGCCAACATCAAATGTTACTGTTAAAGTATCTTGGAGTTCCAATTTACAAAGGCCGTTGTTTGGTAAAGCATTTTGATTATTTGGTGCAACATATGCAAAACCGTCTTGTTGTGTGGCAATCAAAGTTCTTGAGATTTGGTGGCAGAATCACGTTGGTCCAGTCTATTCTTAATTAATAGCATTCCCATACATACCCTATCCTCCGCCGTTGTGCCTCGCCAAACCCCAAATAGAATGGAAGCTCTTTTTCGTAAATCTTTATGGGCTAAAGAAGAAGGATCGGGGATTAATTGGATCAACTAGAACAAGGTTTGCCAACGCAAGGAGGATGGAGGTTTAAGGCTTCGTTCGTTGGGGGTAATGAAAAATATTTTGGCTGGGAAACTCGCTTGGAAGGTGCTGGAGGGCAAATCGATGTGGGCGAGATTCTCCAATGCCAAATATGGGATCGAATTCAGACACTATCTTCCCATTCACGCATCTCTCCTATGGCGTAAATCTTTCCTCATTTTCAAATTTTGGATAGTCATAGTCGATGGTTGGTGGGAAAAGGTCAAATTGATTTCTGGAAGGATAACTGGTTCAATGAGGATACACTTGACGATCATCGTACCCTCACGTCCGCAATGCAATGTTACATGAAGCGTTTTACACTCAGTTTCTCACAGAGGAGCAAAGGAAATTTTTCCAACTTATGGAGTTGGATGAACTGGCTGAAGATCGCCTCATTTGAAGGAATACAGGGAGAGTATTCTCCATGCAAATCATACGATCCCTTTCGCTAAAAAGATGTGGCACTCCAAAATCCCGCTAAAGATTAGTGCCTTTTTTTATGGAAACTTATTTCCAGAGCTTTGCATGTAGATGCGGCGTTACGGAGGCGTGGCTGCATGGCGCCTTCTAAGTGTCGTTGTTGCGTTAACTCTCAACGAAATATTCCGCATTTATTCATCCATTCAGACGTAGCCCAAGGAGTTTGGAGCTACTATGCCAGGGTCTGGAATAAACCATATCATTACGCTTCCATGCAACATTTGGTACGAGCTTGGACGAACGGTTTTAGCATTCACACCCAGGGAGGCCTCTTAGCACTTGGAATCCTTATGATTGGTTGGTGGGAGATATGGAAGAGTCATTGTCGGGCTATTTTTTAAGACATTCCGATGAACACGGATATTATTATCAAGAATGTATTTCTTAAGAGTCATTGCTAGGAGAAATAGAAGAGTCTTTTCTCAGCAGCGCCAAGAAAATTAGGAAATCGACGACTGTGCTGTGTCGGATTAATATTCAAAATTTGAATACTAAGCTAAAGGAACGGGCTGTGGGTAATGGTTGCTGGCTTAAATAGGAACCGCCAGACCCATTACATTTAAAAATCAATGTTGATGGCTCAAAGCATAGTGAGGAAATTTCTGGAGGGGGCCTTATTAGAAACCAAGATGGAGATTATGTACATAGTTTTTCACATTTCTTTAGGGAAGGCACACTTGTGACTGCAGAAGCTCAAGCGATTTTTGACGGTATTACAATATGGAATTACCTGGGTATTCAATTGTTGACAGTTGTATCGGATGCCAAATGGATAATTGATATGATTCATAATACAACAACGATAGGATGGGAATATCATTATCTGATCAAAGCCATACGTCGGTTACCTAAAGAGGGTCTGAGGATTGTCCATGTTTATAGAGAGAGGAATAATGTGGCTGATGGTTTAGCTAAATTAGCTCATGATCATCGTGCATTGAAACAACATACGAAAGTATAATCTTTTCCGCGGAAAATTAGACATCTTCTTGCCCTTGATCCAGTGGACTTGTATCAATTTGGTGGAAGCAAATGATAGTTAAAAGGAAGAGCATGTGTCAATGGGTATTAATGGAGGTCGGCAAAGAAGCAAATTTGAATAATTGCTTTAGTGGCAGAGCATGGGGGCATTTCTGCTATTTCCATTTTTTGTGCCATTTTGTATTAGAATGGTTAGGGTTGCCCCTAACTTTTTATTGCCATTGTAGGAGTACCCTTGTACCTTGTGTAGGCCCACAAGGTTTTTAACGAGGCCCCAAAACTCTAAATAATAATGGAATAATAAATTCGTTTGGCTAAAAAAAAGTTATATATATATATAAATAAAATATTTACAACAACAACCTTCAAATAGGCGGGAAAAATTGCCCTTGGGGTTTCTCTAGGAACCCTTCTTTTGTTAATAAGACTACTAACATACACGTCGTATATCATACAATTTTTATGGTTACTGTCGAACGTACCTCTCTTTTAGTAACTTACTCGTTCGTTGCATGGGATTAGAAAAATAATAACGCAGGATAAAATTAAACTTATTCAACAATACCATAGAAAATTCCAGTAGTTTATTTCAGCCAAGACAAAGGATCTCCGCATACGACAAATTGCGCGCTATATATACAACTAACTGTAGCAGCCACTAAAGAAGGAGAAAGAACTCACAGAAATTTTACAATGTTGGTGTTTTAGTTCGTGCGATGCACGAGATTATTTTTAAAAGGGGTAATATATTATATCCCCTAGTTAGGAAAATATTTTGAACTAACTACCATTTAATTTAATGACATTTAACAACAACATTAGTGCATTCACACTAATATTAAATATTTTTTTAAACTTTGTTTTTCAATTTTTTTTAACAACAGAGTAATATTAACACAATAATATTAATGTATTAACAATAATATTATTGTCCCAGACAGTAATACAGTATTACTGCCTGAGACAATATTATTGCAGGCCTAGACAGTAATAATATTAACACAATACTATTATTGAAAATATTTCCAGAAAAAAGAAAAATCACGAAAAAAAAGGTGAATAGTGGCTGACCGGTGGTCACAAGCGGCGACAGTCAAAATTGGGGTTAAAATTGGGTTATAAGTCAAAATTGGTGAATTGGTGAAATTGAGGGTAAAATAGGGTTTAAATCATGAAATTGGGGAGAAATAGGATTTTAACGAGTAAAGGGTAATTTTGGTAAATATGAGACAATTTTCTTTAGTTGCAAATAAGTGTTGGATCAGTGGATATATTTGCAAGATTAAAAAGTAGGATATCCTTTTTTTTTTTTTAATTAAGTAATCTTCTCATGGGCTTATTTATAATTCATCCATAAAACTAATATTAATCATTAATGAATACTAAAATGCTGGTAAACTTTTATAGTTATTACAACTCACCCTCCTTCAAGAAATTCTTACTTCAAATTTTTACGGTCGATACAACCTATTCTTCTTAAACAAATTTCGTCCTCGATAAATTTCCACAGCCTATCCTCTTTAATGAAATTTGGTCCTTAAAACCCACCACATGTCTTAATAAGCGAACAATTCTAGATACTATAAATACCTACAAATGACTTGTAAATTATGACAAATCTTCAAATCATTATCATGTGCTTCTTCCGTCACAAACTAAATAAATATATCATCTAAAAACACTACAACAAGTTGGTCCTGCTAAGGCTGAAAGTTTCTATTCACGAAGTCACTAAATATTGTAAAACATCAGTCAATCGAATATAACGAGAAACACTTAGACCTTAATGGTCATATATAGTTCTAACGTTTGTCTATAGATATATGTTGGTGATAATACCCACACGCAAGTGCACATATCGAACAAGTAATATAGTGGACAATTATCGATCCCACGAAGAATATTCAACTATCTAATCCTAAGCGCTAAAATATCCCAATTATGTTCAAGCTCATCCTACGTAGTCGAATTTCGAGTTGTTTTAACAAAATTGTAACTTAAAATAAAATATAAAACGCAAATAAATAAGAAGCAAGAGCAAGTAAACAAATAAAAATGAAGATTAATCAAGTAGACAAACCTAGGATTTTCTATTCTCGCTATGTTATTAGTCATCCCCAACACCTTCATTTATGCAAAGTAAATAGTTCGGATTACTCACCTGAGATGATAGTTTAATCGTAACTCGCTTCCGCCTATATTAGGATTCTATTATTCAAGACCAAATTACTATATTCCTACGTAATCCAATCAAGAAAAAATCATTAAACACAAATCTCAATTATGGTTACCTAAGGTTTTTACTGTATTCATATGCTAACACATGTCACTTTGACTTGCAGGTTCTTCTACCAAAGTTCTAATTATCAAACCGAAGTTTCCGATTTAAATTCAATAATAACAATAAACCACATAAAGTGATCAAGTTCATTAACTTAATAAAATAAGTGGAAGAAGTCACCCGGAATTAATACTGCATAAAATCATGGAAAATGGTTCACAAATTCCACTTAGGGTTCAAATAAAATCATCGAATATAAAAGTTTAGCTACTCACAATTATTTTGAAAAACAAAACAAACTTGATAAAAGCGAGAAATAAAACTATGCTTGAATCTTCGAGTTTCTTCATCTTTGCATCTTGAGCGTTGCTCTAAAAATGATTACTTAAATGGTTATTTTCGTGCAGATCAATTTTTCTTTATATGGTGGCAAAAAATTGGTAAAAATCAGGAGATTTCTTGTACATATCAAATTTCATTAATGCGCAGGAACGTCTTCTCGGACGGCCGTCCGAGATTCAGTTCAATTGCTCGGACGACCGTTTGGAAATGTGTGGGGTTCTGCACAGTTTTCGTCCACTGAACGGCCGTCTATTTTTGCTGTTAATTTCTGGGACGGCCGTTCGCAGCTTCGTAGTGTACTTCGGCCCGGTTTTTCATTCTTGCCCGTTTTTATCCGTTATTCTTTTACCATTTTGACCTCCAAGCGTCTGATTCTTCAAATTCACACCTAAATCACAATAACCAAGTTTTTAAACACCATATAATTAATGAGTTTAACAAAAATCCTTGTAAGAAAAAATAATTTGGGTGTCAAATCTACAGTCAAGTCAATTCAAGAAATAACATGTGCCTTTAAGTTGATAAGATTAAGTAATTTATTTTAGCAAATGGTATTGATCCCTGATATTAACAATGTGTGGCTTCATTTCCATAGTTAATGAACATAAGTGAATTATGATCAATATATAAAAAAATCAACCACATGCTCCTATGATGAACTACTAGGACAAACAAATTCCATTTTAATTGGTTCCTGAGGTGGCAACTTAAACTAATTCAATTATGTACAAACCTATATAAACCATAAAAATAGGATCTATATCCAAAATAAGATTAATAGAAAATACAACTTTACATTGAAAGTATTGTTGCACACTATAAATGGAAATACTTTATAAGAAACTACATTCATCACTGTTGGGGATAGATTTGGCATAGTGGGCTAAATAACACGGGCCGAGCTGGATCATCGGAAGGATGAGACCTATTTCAGAATCCCACCCCGACCAAGCAACCTTAGATACGATTTTAAAAGGACTCTTTTCGTATAAAGAAGATCTTAGAACTTGAGGGACACGCTTTCAGTCCAGGAACGAAGGAAAATAATTTGGATTGATCTCATGTGCTAGCTCCGACCCAACACCGGCTCAGCTAGGTCACTAAGCCCTAGATACAGTTTATCAGGGACCTTAACCAAAATCCAGAGGATCTCGAGACTTGTGGAAGACGTTTGATAAAAAAAAAGGAATATGGATCCCAAAAAAACCCTAGGCATGTATATATGATAGAGAGGGTTCCATCATATCCAATGAGCGTATACGAATAACGCAAACCTATACGGTTTCTCTCGACAATTATTTCCCAAACCCTAATTCTGATGGAGATATCTTCCTTGCAGATCTTCTCCGATCGTCACAAGAGATAGTTGTTGATGAAAACTTGACCGTATATAAATTTGCGCGATCAATCACCTAAAACATGAAGGAGAAGATCCATACCTCTCTAGGCACACAACCCATAAAAAATTAGACAATAAAATAATCCCTTTATGTTTTAGAGACTACGGTTAACTACATTCTTTTAGAATAATAAAAACTAGCAATCAGTGATCATGTTTGATCAATATTCATGTCATTTTGTAATTAATTAATCTTTATTCCAAAAGGTCTACTAATATTTCTCAAGGTAATTCCACCACTAACATAAATGTTTATATTATAAGAGGAACGTGTAAACCCAAGAATAAATTGAATACATATATCATATATGAATGATTAAATTACCCAATATCTAAAAGAACTATATTAGACTCGTTTAAAATTTCATTTTTAACCTCAATTTCACCTATACCATGGGACGAAATCATTGTTCCGCAACTTATACCTTGACATACATTTTTAACCAACATCTTTTTATTGCAAATTCATTGCATAAATAAGTAATCCACTTATCAATTAATTTATTTTACGAAAAATATTATAAGGACATATAACATAACAATTCGTAATTTTATAAGATAGTAAGTACACATTTTTTATGTATAAATCTCACGCAATATAAACTAGGGGCTTTAAGATATAGGTCCCTAGTGACAAAACTTATTATAAGTATATGACAAGTTTAACTAAACATTTGCTTCACATCCTTCATAAATTTCATTCCAAAAATGAAATATGCACCAAGTAATATTTAAACTGCATTTATCTTTTTTTTTCATTCTGCATTTAACATTTTTATTTTTGCATCTAGCATTTTTGTTATTATTTGTTTTCGTAGAACATTTTTTTTTTGCATTTTCGTATTTCTTTCCTTTTTTTTTTCTACATAATAATCGTGATTTTTAAATTTTTTTCGGCCGTAGTCTTCTATAGAAAACCGTAGTAGTCCGTAGTCATGTATAGACACTCGTAGGATACTGTAGTAATTCGTAGTCACGTATATTTAAAACCCTAATTCCTCCTTCGAACCCTAGCCGCCAGACATTATAGACACCCATAGATACTCGTAGACGTCTATAGACTTGAAATCGAAAAATCTTAGATCCGCCCCACCAAACCGTAGATCTCCTCCACCAAAACCCTAGATTTGTAACACCGACGTCATCTGGCCGCAAAAGATGCCACAAAACCGCACCCAGGTTGCCAACCCCCCCCCCCCCCCCCAACGTCGAGCACGACCAACACCATCTCCAGCCCCTGAGCGTCGCCACCCAATGAGCCCCATCCTCATGACCAACGCCGCTCACCGTCGCCGCCGCCCCAGAGCCGCCGCTGCCATCGCCATCACCATCCCTCCCTCCATGCCACCGCCTCCAACACCATAGTGGATTCCATCGTCATAGCCACCACCTCCTCTCAAATCATGGGATGGAGTGTGGCGAGAGATATCTTAAGATCTAGAGAAATAAATGGAGTGATTGAGATAGAGAGAGCCAGAGAGAGAGCGAGACAGAGAGAGAAGAAGAATAAAGATGAAAAATAGATCTGAGAATAAACGTGAATATGTGGGTTATAAAATTTAGGGTGTAAGGGCAGAATAGGGATTAGAAAAAAAAGGATGTGGGTCATATATTATTTCAATCTAAGGATTTAATTAAAAAATTGGAATTAGACTTGTCATTAGTTCAAATTAAGTTTCGTATGAGGGGCTCCTAGCATATTACCCCTATAAATTAATAGGTCATTACTACATTATACATGTAATATTAATCTATCACCTTTTCCATTTATTTAAAATTTCAAATAGATCATTTTGTTAACATAGGGGGGAGTTAGTGAGTTTTTTTTCTACAGGGGGTATTTGACAATTAGAGACTACACAGGGGTGGTATTTGCAATTACCTCATGTATATAACATAGAAATATATGGGAATATTATTTTTTGAAAACAAGAATGTGTAGTTGCACACTTGCACACCCTAGACAAACGGTGTATCCGCCACTGTCTAAAATACTTGTGGAAATATGTTAAATATAGGAATGAAATTATTTTAACTAATTAAAATAATTATTTTAAATGTATGATGTGTTCAAATTAATATTTTTTTTCGAAAAAAAGGAAAAAATATTTTTTGTTTGTAAATTAATTCCTTAGTGGGGTTCGGTCAACATAAAAAATCATGAAAAATGAAATGTGAAGAGGTAAATACAGAATGCACTGTGTGCTTGCTTGTAAAATATTCTATAACATATTGACAGAGGATTCATAAGAATATGAATTGTAAAATATTCTATAACATATTGACAGAGGATCCATAAGAATATGAATTGTAAAATATTCTATAACATATTGGCAAGCCGTCGATCCACTATTGACATGATTTTGTGATTTTAGACCAAACATCATGCATATTGTGATTGTTTGACTGGTTAGTTAATGGTTAGAGATATGTAATAATTTATCTATATAAACAAGGTGCAGTTTGCAACTTATTCACATCAATCTTTCGTTTAATTCATTGCATTTAAATCTTGTATTTCCAAGTCTTGTGTGGCGAAAAGAGTAAAAAACAAAAATGAAAAGAATGATTTCGAAGTTTTTAGGCAAGAAGCCAATGGCCACGGCCTTAAGGTCATATGCATCTTCAACGGAGTCTTCTGCTCGGAACAGTAACGTGTCAGTTACCAACGCATCGGAATGTACCCCTCGAAGCAGTACTGTCACAACCATCCCATCCGAGTACACCCCTCGGAACAGTACTGCGGCGAGAACCACTCTACTCGATTCGTCTCCAAGGTACAGCACCGTGACAACGATCCCACCCGAGTCCCCCCCGGATTCCCCATCTCGTTACAGCCAATCATCACGAGGGAGATCAACTAGCCCACCGGACTCCCCGTCTCGTTATAGCCACTCATCACGGGGAAAATCAACCACCCCACCTGGTTCCCCGTCTCGTTACAGCCAATCGTCACGAGGAAGATCAACCACCCCATCCGGCTCCCCCTCTAGAAATAGCCGACACTCTAGAGGAAAATCTCGCAAGAAGAGATCAAAATCTCAAAAGAGACAATCCATCGAACGTATTGCAATGAGGAGCCAATTCGTCTGTTGTACATGCCCAGAGCACCACGCCATAAAACGCATAAGCGCTAAGGCACTCGCTCTACACTATGAACAAAAGCACAACAATCTATTCAACTTGGGACATAGGTGCACTTGCGGCAACTTTTTCAAAGATGATAAAGCTCTTAGGAAGCACAAACGTAACTGTTTCATTTCAACATGCCCTACAATTAGACAGTTTCGCGATTATCGGATCGAAATTGTGAGGGCGGAAAACAAGTTGAAAAAATCTGGTGACAGTGAAAATGATGTGAAATCTTCCGGATCTGGTAGTGCACTACAAACTTCTTCGGATTCTGGCTCTCGAGATGGTGGTGATTATGAGGAGGAGGATGATGATGAGGGTGATGAGAGTAGAGATGATGACGAGGATGACGAGGATTGAAGTGTTTAGTATCTACTGTTCTTCCTTAATACTTATTATTATTATTATTATTATTATTATTATTATTATTATTATTATTATTATTATTATTATTATTATTATTATTATTATTATTATTATTATTATTATTATTATTATTATTATTATTATTATTATTATTATTATTATTTTTATTATTATTATTATTATTATTATTATTATTATTATTATTATTATTATTATTATTATTATTATTATTATTATTATTATTATTATTATTATTATTATTATTATTATTATTATTATTATTATTATTATGTTTACTGTTTACTGTTTAATTTATCTTCTTTAAGGTTTTAGGGTTTAATTATGTGTCAAGTTTGTAGGACTTATCTTCTTAAGTTTGTATTTAGGATTTATTCAAGTGTCGTGTGTTTTGAATGAAGTACTTATCTTTATGTTAAGTTTATTTAATTTTCATCGTTATTCACAACAATCGTATAGATAAATTCTTAAATATCCTTAATTTTCAAATTCTTAATTATATTAGTACTATATTTATAATATTGATGTATTAATTTTCAAATGATCGATCAGCTAAAGATATATTAATATAATATCAACAAGATATAATTAAAACGTCAAAATAAGTTTGTTGTTTGTGCACCTTATCTAAATAAATCATTAATCACTCAAAAAGGGAAAAGCATAATAATATTCTGCAAAAATTGCTGATCTCTTCCTAATTTCTTTCAATTCTCATTTTTCCACGTTTCTTCTCAGAAGTCTTCTTCCGTTATATCACTTTAACTGTTAACCAAATTGAAGAATTCTTTACTACTAGAAAAATAAATAATACAGGTAAAGAAATATACTAATTAATCCATTTGAATTTCTCTTATAATATTTTTACTTTATTTTTATTAAATTAACGGGGCAGTCACGTCCTGCGACAGAGGGCTGAATGGAGGAGGATTTGGAGAATTGGCAATTAGGGTGGTGATGAAATAGAAGAAATGGCATATAGGAATCTCAGAATTTGGAGCTCTGGTGTATGCTTCCATGGACGGTTGCTCGTCTGACGTTGTTGTCGGATATCTTGCTCGTCTTGTGCAGCCACCATTTCTCGATATGAGGAGTTTGAAGAGGACATGCGCACGTCTCTTCTGATTTCCAGTTTGAGATCTTGCAAGAAGTGATTCTTTTTATCTTCGGCATATTTGGCAATGTAAGGGGCATAGATGCAACCTTGTTAAAATTTTCGGACGTATTCTGCTAAGGACTGATTTCATTGCTTCATATCTAGGAATTCTCTCATCTTCTGGGTTCGGATATCCTTGGTGAAATACATCTCAAAGAAGCGAGTCTTGAATGTGGTCCAGTTGGTGTTGGTTAAATCGATGCCTTCCTTGGCGCCTTCCCATATATCAGTGTCGGAAACGTTTGTACACGGCTTGTGAGGCATTATTTCCGAGGACAAGGAGGAGGAGGAGGAGGTTGTGGGTTAGTATTTTGGAGACTTATCAGGCGTTGGATTTGGTCGTTCCGTTCTCGGATAACAGCGGTAAGGTCTTGGACAGTGGAATCTTGGTTAGGGGGGTTATGGGTAGGGTTATTAGCGTTGCTATTTTGCCATCTCGTCATTTTACTCTTTAATCTATCTATACTCTATGCTATCTATAAAAGGAGGAATGCTAGGAAAGTTTCTTCCATTTTATGTAGAGACAAAATTATCCCTACATATACTTTAGAGTATATAGAAATCAAAGGACAATGACGTAATTTAGTTAATATTTCATTCAAAGATTAAGTATACAAGTAACTTTTCATATTCAATGTGTGTTTTTAATATTTTATTTCTATTGTAACTTCTAAACTAATTTAAAGTTTGAAAACATATTTTATTCATATTAAAGTACATTCAAAGAGTTTTATAATAAGATATTATTTGACTATATTTCAGTCATCATTAAGCTCAAATAATTTATTTATGATATGTTTTAATTTGTCAATATTCAATCAGTTATAGTAATTTCAAGATAATAAAGGGAAAAAAACGCATAAAAATAAATAGATTAAATTGAAAAAATAATTCCACAACTTATTATATTAGATAAAATAAATATTCCTAAAATTTGAGGTGCTTATTAGCCGTATATTTATTTACATATATATTATAGATAAATATTGTATTATTGGTATGTATATCTCCTAGTTCCCTTGTGTAAAGGGTTAGGGTTTTCACACATGTAATATATATATCACAATAAACGTGAGAGATAATTATTCTCTCTTCTCTCAAATTATTCTCCTTCTATCATGGTATCAAGCCAAAAACCCTAAGCCGCCGTTTCTCTCCTTCTTCAATTTTTTCTTTTCTCGTTCTTTATTCTGCTCTGCATCCACCATGGCCGACGAAACACCAACACCGACCATGATTTCCAACCCTTTTCATCTTGCTCATGCCATATCCAACATCAAAGCTCTTATTCCTGTTACCCTGGATATTAAAAATCCGAACTATCAAAAGTGGAGTCATTTCTTCATCATCACCGCAGGCCGTTTTTGCCTCACCGATCTGCTTCTCGGAAACGCAAAGCCCACCAACATCTCCGCTGACGAATGGCAACGCGCGGATTACCTCCTCCAATCTTGGATCTATGGCACCATAATCGAGGACCTCTCAAGCATGGTCCTCTCCAAAACCGCAAAGGCTCATGATCTGTGGAAGGCCCTCGCCTCTCTCTTTACAGACAACGAAGACTATCAGGCCATCCAACTCGAAGAACAGTTCAAGTCCCTCAAGAAAGGATCTCTTTCGATCCATGACTATTGTCAACTTCTCAAAACCACTGCCGACAACTTGGCAGACGTCGGCAACCCCGTGTCAGACAAGCAACTCGTCCTCCAAACCCTCCACGGTCTACCAAAACATTACGGGACCATTGTCAATCTAATCTCCTTCCAAACTCCGTTACCCTCTTTTCTCCAAACACGTTCACTACTCCAGATGGAAGAACAGCGCATTGCTGAACCGGAGCAGACCCCTACTGTTCTCTACACATCTCGCCCCAACAGTTCCAACAGTTGGCCGAACAGTTCCAACAGTTGGCCCAACACTCCCAGCAATTATCGAGGTGGTGGTTCTTGGCGCAATCAGCGAGGTGGCGGTCGCACAAATCGTCGTGGCGGTCGTGGTCAGTCACGACATCCGATGCAACACTACGGTTACAATCAATTTCACAACCATTACGGTTACAATCAATTTCTTATACGCCTCAGACATCTTCATCGATTCTTGGACACCCCCCCCCCCCCCCCCAAGGACCCCCCCCCCCCCCCCCCCAAGCTCTCCTGGTCCTTATCATGCTCCTACAGCTCATGCTTATTTCGTTGGACAGCAAGATCCCCAACAGCACGTGAACTGTTCCAACAGTTCGTCGAACAGTGGTCCGCCCCTACAGCCAACAGATCTTGCCACTCATCTCAACACGTTGACTCTTCAGTCATCAAGCGAACCTCAGTGGTTTATGGACACGGGCGCCTCATCTCACATGGCACCTCACTCAGGTAATTTCCATTTTATTTTTAATCCTAGTAATAATTTCCCCAAGCATGTCATCGTTGGTAATGGCTCCACTGTTCCTATCCATAAAATTGGCCACACCATCCTACCCTCTACCCCATTTCGTCTAACCAATGTCTATGTTACTCCTCACATCATTAAGAACCTTGTGTCTGTCCGAAAATTCACTAGAGATAACTCTTGTTCAGTTGAATTTGACCCTTATGGCTTTTCTGTGAAGGACCTTCGGACCAGAGCAGTCATCCTCAGGTGAAATAGCTCCGGTGATTTATACCCTATTGGCGCCCCTTCTCCCAGCCCATCCGCAACCGCCCTCCTTGCTCACACCACGCTTGTCTCCTCTACTACATGGCATCGTCGTCTCGGTCACCCGGGAAACCCTGTCATGTCTCGTCTTTTTTCTTCCAATTTTATTTCTAGTACCAAAGACCCACGGGAGTCTCTTTGTAATGCTTGTCAATTAGGCAAACATTCTCGCTTACCTTTCTTTACTAGTCATTCTATTACCGTTGCACCTTTTGAAATTATTCATGCTGATTTATGGACCTCTCCTATTTCTAGTATTTCTGGTTTCAAATATTACCTCGTGTTAATAGATGATTTCACCCACTATACATGGACTTTCCCCATACACTATAAATCCGATGTTTTCTCACTGTTCCAACAGTTTCACAAACTTATACAAACACAATTTCAGCACCCCATTAAAGCTTTACAATGCGATAATGGACGTGAATTAAAAAATACAGATTTTCAAACATATTTTGCCAAACACGGTATCTTACACCGTTTCTCATGTCCCCACTCTTCCCCTCAAAACGGACATGCCGAACGCATGATCCGCACCATCACAAACATGATCCGCTCACTTCTCTTTCAAGCTTGCCTTCCCCCCACCTATTGGGTCGAAGCCCTTCATATGGCTACACATCTCATCAACATCCTTCCTACCAAATCCACACAAAATCGCACACCACATGAATCCCTTTACAAATCCAAACCCACATACTCTCACCTTCGTGTCTTCGGTTGTCTCTGTTATCCTAACTTAACCGCCACCACTCCTCACAAACTCGCCCCTCGCTCTACTCCTTGTGTCTACCTTGGTCACCCCTCATCGCACAAAGGCTATCGTTGCCTCGATCGATCAACCGGTCGAATCATTATCTCCCGTCATGTGATCTTTGATGAAAGTCGTTTTCCATTTGTTGAATCCACCGACTCATCCCACAACTCCCCCACCTCTAATATGACCGAACCCATGCACCCACTTATCCTTCTTTCTCAACCTCAACCAGTCCAACCTACTGTTTCGCACAACTGTCCCAACAGTTCATCCAACAACACTACAGAACCACCTACTGTCTCATCCAACTGTCCCAACTGTTCGTCCGACAGTCCCCCCTCAACTCCACCCATGCCCCTCAACCCGGCTGAACCTCCACACCCAGCAGAACCACAGCCTCCCCCTCCCGCTTCCTCACCCCCACCCAACCATCCTATGCTGACACGCAGCAAGGCCGGTATTCACAAGCCCAAAATCCCCTTTTCTCTTACCGTGTCTACCTCATCCCCAACTCCCACTACATATCGCCATGCCCTCCTTGATCCAAACTGGCGTATGGCCATGCTTGAGGAATATACTGCTTTGATTAAAAATAACACATGGGATATTGTGCCCCGTCCCCCTTCTACTAATGTTATCAGTGGCAAGTGGTTATTTAAGCAGAAATTGAAGGCTGATGGTTCATTGGAACGGTATAAAGCACGATGGGTTGTTCGCGGTTTTGATCAACGCCCTGGCATTGATTTCGAAGAAACATTCAGTCCGGTGGTCAAACCAGCAACTGTTCGGACAGTTCTCAGCATTGCCACCTCTCACTCCTGGCCGGTCCATCAACTGGACGTTAAGAATGCATTCCTCCACGGCAATCTCTCTGAAACCGTGTACTGCGAACAACCACCTGGCTTTGTCGACCCTACTCGTCCCACTCATGTATGTCGTCTTCGAAAGGCTCTTTATGGTCTCAAACAGGCACCACGTGCGTGGTACAAGAGATTTGCCGGCTACATCACCTCCCTTGGATTTATCGAGTGCAAATCGGACACCTCCCTCTTTGTGTATCGCACGGGCTCTACAGTTGCTTACCTCCTATTGTACGTTGACGACATAGTTCTGACAGGTTCCAGAGCAGCCACTCTTCAGTCCATCATTACCAAACTCCACCAAGAATTTGCTATGAAGGACCTCGGCCCCCTACACTACTTCCTTGGCATATCTGTTACACGCTCGTCCGAAGGGATGGTCCTCTCTCAACGTAAATATGCCGAGGAGATCCTTGAACGTGCTAAGATGACTTCATGCAACCCGTGCCTCACCCCAGCAGATACCAAAACAAAGCTCTCCGCCAACTCTGGCCCCCCTGTCGCCGACCCTTCTCTCTACCGGAGTCTTGCCGGCGCTCTTCAATATCTCACCTTCACACGGCCAGACATCTCCTATGCCGTGCAACAAATCTGCCTTTTCATGCATGATCCCAAAGAAACTCACATGGCAGCCCTCAAAAGAATCTTGCGATATCTTCGCGGCACTCTTGACTACACGCTTCACTTCTACCGCTCTAGAGACATGTCTCTTATTGCGTACTCAGATGCCGATTGGGGTGGATGCCCTGACACTCGTCGCTCCACCTCGGGCTATTGTGTCTTTCTAGGAGACAACCTTATCTCTTGGTCCTCCAAACGGCAAGTGACAATTTCTCGCTCAAGTGCGGAGGCCGAATACCGGGCAGTAGCTAATGCCGTTGCTGAAACGACATGGGTGCGTAACCTCCTGACCGAACTACTTTGTCCACCGACGAAAGCAACCATTGTCTATTGCGACAATATCAGTGTTGTCTATATGTCGCGCACCAAACACGTGGAACTTGACATACACTTTGTCCGGGACAAAGTCGCCTTGGGACATGTTCGTGTCCTCCACGTCCTGTCCACACATCAGTTTGCTGACGTCTTCACCAAAGGACTTCCGGCCCCTCTCTTTCGAGAATTCGTCTCCAGTCTTCACGTTCGCCCATCTCCCGTTTCGACTGCGGGGGTATATTAGCCGTATATTTATTTATATTAGCCGTATATTTATTTACATATATATTATAGATAAATATTGTATTATTGGTATGTATATCTCCTAGTTCCCTTGTGTAAAGGGTTAGGGTTTTCACACATGTAATATATATATCACAATAAACGTGAGAGATAATTATTCTCTCTTCTCTCAAATTATTCTCCTTCTATCAGTGCTAAATAGAGTACGGACAAACATATAAGGTTAAGTTAAATGGTATGCAATCTTTGATAGTACAAATTAGTTTTGATATTTTTTTTGTAGTATCTCACATAATTCTTAAGCTATTCTAAACTCTAAATAATATTTTTTTCTTATTAAAACAAACTTTTAGAGATTTTCTTTTTTCTTTAAGTAAATAATGTAGGTGTTTTTTTAGAGGAATAAGATATTATTTGACTATATTTTAGTCATCATTTAGCTCAAATAATTTATTTATGATACTTTTTAATTTTTCAATATTCAATCATTTATAGTAATTTGAAGAGAAGAATAAAAATTCACATAAAATAAATAGATAAAATTGAAAAAAATAATTCCGCAACTTATTATATTAGATAAACTAAATAGTCCTAAAATTTGAGGGGCTAAATAGAGTACAGACAAACATATAAGGTTAAGTTAAATGGTATGCAATCTTTGATATTACAAATTACTTTTGATACTTTTTTGTAGTATCTCACATAATTCTTAAGCTACTCTAAACATTAAATAATATTTTTTCTTATTAAAACAAACTTTTAGAGATTTTCCTTTATGTTTTTTTTTAGAGGAATAAAGTATGTTTTCACATTTGTAAAATTGTCACCAAATAATTTAATTAATATTTATTTTGGGTGGATAAGAGCAACTTTGCATATTATTTTTCTTCTTAATACTTACATACATAGCTATCAAAGTACTTTCAATTTTTAAATAATATATTATTCAAAATTAAGTAGATTTGTTTAACTTTCTAATTTGATTTAGATTAAACTTTGGAGGATGTGATATAGACACGACCATGGGCCGGTCCGGGCCGGTTCATTCCGGTTCGCGGTCACTTTTTCCAAAATCGGAACCGGGTCGTACTACACACGGTTCGGCGCCGGCCCGCCGGTTCACTCCAGTTTCGGGCCTATCCTAGCTGGTTCCAGGCCAGCCCGGAAATATATATATATATATATATATATATATATATATATATATATATATTGTTTTTTTAAAATACTTGATGAATAAATAAATTAAAAGAATTACTTTTAAATAGGAAAAAAATAAAACCAAAAAAAATAAAATCACTTGAACTTAATTTTATAGGAAAAAATGGGGTGTGAGGGTATTTATCGAAAAAAATGATGAAAAAAATTCAAAAAATAGCAAATAACGGCCGGTTAATTGGGTCGGTTCAGGTTTTTCTTAATTTGTTTTTTTTTTAAATTTGGGTGAACCTATTTCTAGAACCGGGCCCGGCCCGAGGGTCACAGGCCGGTTCACGGTTCCGGGACCAGTTCAACGGTCAACGTGCCGGTCCGGTTCGTCAACGGGCCGGTTGGGGCCGGTTTCGGGCCGAAAACCGGCCCATGGAATCTGATACATTTAATGTTATTGTTTAGATCAAAATAATTAGTTTATGAAATATTTTTTATTTTATTAATATCATTATATCTACGGTAACACGAGAAGAAGCTGGAGTAGCGAGAACTCATCCACTAATTTTAAGGTTCAATATGCTTTCACAGAGATTATGCATGACCTGCAACTATCCTGCAATTCACCATTCCTGTAATTTTTAGACCTTGACTAACGGCTTCAAGGTCAAAATCGTGAAAACTGACGAAGATGGTTACATTGGGACAATTGTACAAGTGCACGGGGTAAATCAATGCAATTGAGAGTACGAAGTGAGACAGTGAAATTTGGCCTCAATAAAATTATATATTAAATTATAGGATGAAATTTAAAAGTTTGTTTATGGTAGATGAAAGCAGGGGCGTAACTAAGCCACCCCAAAGGGGGAGCTGCCCCTCTAGAACTTTTTTCCTTTCTTTTTTTTTTATTAGTTTTTTATTTTCATTTATATATTTTAGTCTATTTGCCCCCTAAAAAATAACAATATTCACTTATAATGGATATATTTTTTTTTATTTAAGGAGTTTCAATGACTGTTTATGCTTATATTACATTAGCTAGACTTTAGAATTATTTTTGCGGTTTTAAAGAATTCAAAAAAAAACAAATCGGGGGCGCTGTCCCGAACCCCTGTGTAGCACCCCCTCTGGTCGGGCGATAAATCGAACCGGTTTATCGGAATACTTCACTTAAATAGCAGAAGCAAAAGGGATCTCTTTGTAATTTTTAAAACTTTCGAGTAGGACCAAAATGTAATTAATGAAAAAATCTATTTGAAAGCCTTAAGAATTTCGAAAACATTCTTAGGGTTATTTGGTCGCCTAAATTTCTCATTTCAAAATAACTTTGGAAAGGGAGATTTTATTCGAGTGCTACATTTATATAGTTATCGGTTTCATTATATTTTTTTCTTTATTTTGGATCGAAAAGAAATCAGATTTTAAAAGCATTTGGTGAGTAAGAATTTTTGGGTAAGAAATGTAATTATTAAAGTAAGCGGGCCAACTATAATAATATCAAAATAAGGCCCATACTAAGATAAGAGTTTAATTCCCCTAGCGAGGAAATACTAGAGTTTTAGAGGAACGAAAATACGGAAATTGTTTTAAGTTTACATCACCAAACGAAAATTAGCATAATTTATAGACCCCTCGTACGATCATCAAAAGCTACGACCAAGACTCCGATCCACTACTCGGTCCATCCTAGGGAGGGATTTCTTCTACTACCTGCAATCAAAGAAGTATCTATATGAGCTATTAAGCCCAGTAAGAAATCCGAATGAATAACGAAGTTTTAAAATATGGTTTTACGTACTTATATTCACATCTACACATAAGCATCACATCTTCCCATTCGTCGGCAAACGAACGCACACATGAACACTTAATTTCATTTAAACACGTAAATCGGCTCAAATACGGAAAATTACCAAATTACCCTGTTCGTGCAAATGCATGAATGAAAATATTTTCTGTTGTTCGGATCCGTGAAAAATTAACTTTACTCAGATCATAAGCATATTATTCTGAGCCCGTTCTTTCGGTGGAATCAAACCACCCCTTTAACTATAGTAACTATGGTTGGAATACCGGCCACCCGTATCCCGACTTATCCAACCCAAGCATTCCATTAACCTTTCCTTTCGTAAAAATGAATTTTTTTTTTTTAATGCATGGGACTAGTGGGACTCTAATATGAAAATGACTATTTTACGACATCACAAATATCAATCAACGATCATACCAACACAATACAACTATTCACACAATTATCCACATATACACGACAATCACACACATATGATACACATATACGTATAAACACTTAAGCGTAGCACATAATTCATAAAATCATTATAGCACTATATTACATGTCTATATATAATAAATCACACACACACACACACACACACACTCAGCACACACACGGCACATACACACATATAAACATGCAGCCCCCAAAACACACTTTAACATAGCATTAACTATTCAAGCCATGCTCTTAAAGCACCAACATCTTTATCTTCCATTAATGGGATTTCTCCCCCTCTTATTCATTAAATGTATTAAAAATTCTTACAGCCCCTTAACATAGTTTAGCTGCAGATTTTTAACCATAAATTCAGATTCTCACAATTAATATATCAACAATCTCAAAGTACAATGATTAAAACATAAAAGTTCCATTTATGACACATGCACAACCAATATTTCGAAATAATTGCAAATGGCCTCTAAAAATTCTCAAATTAAACTATAAGCTTCCTAACGGACCAAATGAACAGATGAAAAAAGAATTTTGCAGTTTTGTCAAAACTCGGATTTATGAAAAATAAAATACTGAGCAAGTGGTGTCTGTGCCAAAAAGTGATTTTTCCAATAAATAGTAATTCCAAACTCTGAGCAACTAGCAAATAAACAAGATTCCACCCACTCCTACTGAAATTTGAAGATTCAAACATTTTTATACTGAAATTTCAAAAAATTGCAGATTAGTCCTTAAGGTTCATAGATACACATGCAACCCCAAAAATCTTGAAAACTCACTTTCTTTTTTTCCAAAATTCCCAAAATTCGAAATATTAAATCTTTAACCACAAAATACGTAGATTCACATATTATAACATGAATTAGACATGCAGGAACAATATCTTCATATTCACTACTTAAAAGAAGATCGGTTCTTTGGGAGAGGGGCTTAAACAGATCTCGGGAGGAGATCGATTCATCGACTGAGGGATTCAGCATTGAAGGGAGTTCAACCGTGCGGAGCAAGGGACGTGCTGCGAATTGAAGATTTATAATTCAGCGTAGAATACAAGAACGACGTCAACAAAGAGGGAGTCTTTGTATTTTGATTAAGTCCTACAATTTTATTCGTAAAACTAAAAATTAGTAAATTTCATTTGCAGGTCCCCGTGGATGTAGGGTACAATTGTATTCTAACCACATTAAATATTTGTCTCGTTTATTTGTGTTTTTACAAACTGTTTCACGAACTGTTGCAACACTTCACGCAACAGTAATGAAAAATTGAATCTGACACAAATAATTTATATTTGCACGAAACACATGCAGGGGGAGAAACACATGAAGGGGGAGTTGACTCCGTTGTGAACCACCAGCCGAAGTCTCTATTGTGGGTAGGGGTGGGCATTCGGGTCGGGTCGGGTTATTCGGGTTATTCGGGTCGGGTTATTCGGGTTTTTTGCAAAAAAAAAATTACCCGAACCCGACCCGAAATAACCGGGTACCCGGTTGCCGGGTACCCGGTTATTTCGGGTCGGGGTTCGGGCCCGGTGTCGGGTTTTTTCCCAATTTTCCTTTTTCCCTTTTTTTTTTTTTTTTTTTTTT
>NW_012193246.1:294286-346923 GCF_000504015.1 Erythranthe guttata
GATATATATATATATATATATATATATATATATATATAGACATATACATTTACAGATATACTGTCTGATATATATACATATATAAATATACAGACATATACATATATATACTGACTACTGTATACATACAAACATAGACATATATATATTACAGACATATATATATAAATATACAGACATATACATATATATACTGTATACATACAAACATAGACATATATATATTACAGACATATATATATATATATATATATATATATATATATATATATATATATATATATATATATATATATATATATATTAAAAAAAAAAAAAAAAAAAAAAAAAAAAAAAAAAAAAAATCCACCGGGTACCCGATCGGGTACCCGGGTAAAATTTCTAATACCCGGACCCGACCCGGTTTGGGAGCACCGGGTACCCGAACCCGGGAAAAACCCGGTTACGTAAAAAATTACCCGATCCGGTCGGGTAATACCCGACCGGGTCGGGTTATACCCGAATAACCCGACCCGAATGCCCACCCCTAATTGTGGGAACAGTTGCTGAAACTGTGGCACTTACTATTCCAGAAGTTGATGCCACTCTTGTTGCTGAAAGAGATGATGATGATGAGCTGTTCCTCTAATGCTGAGGATAATCTTTAGTTTTATTGCTTCCGTCTATCCTCTAATGTTTTATTTTCATGTATTTTATTCAGGGGGAGAAAATGACAAAAATCAATAAATGACAAAGGGGGAGATTGTTAGAATCTATTTAGATTCTAATAAACAAGGGATGAGTAAAAACTTATGCAACAAGTCCTTATGTGCCGTGAAACGCAAAAGGGAAGTCTCATTGTTTACTTGAATTCTTTAATTTGTCATTAATTTTTTTTTTAATTTATTATGGAAGCCTATTAATATGAATAGTCCAACAAATCTTGGACTTGTGCAAGACGTATCAAGAAGATTTATTTCCTTGGTGTTTTTATTAATAATATATTAATTGGTGTGGTGATAAGGGAAGTATTGTTTTGATAAGTCAAGGAGATATTTTATTATACGTAATATGAGAAGTCCTTTCCTGATGTAATTCTTTTCATTCACGTGAATCAGGTTTGTACTGTCCACCATTTCTCGATATCAGGAGTTTGAAGAGGACATGCGCATGTCACTTCTGATTTCCAGTTTGAGATATTGCAATGTAAGGGGCATAGATGCAACCTTGTTCAAATTTTCGAACGTATTCTGCTAAGGACTGATTTCATTGCTTCATATCTAGGAATTCTCTCATCTTCTGGGTTCGGATATCCTTGGTCAAATACATCTCAAAGAAGCGAGTCTTGAATGTTGTCCAGTTGGTGGTTGTTAAATCGATGCCTTCCCATCAGTGTCGGGCTTCTCTCTTTAGCATACACAGTGCATAATGGATTCGGTCACCATTTGACATCTCCATGTAGTCGAATATAACTTTCAAAGATAAACCACTCTTCAGCGACTGAGGGATCTGGGCCACCATGGAATTCAGTAGGGTGCATGCGTCGCAAACGTTTGTACACGGCTTGTGAGGCATTATTTCCGAGGACAAGGAGGAGGAGGAGGAGGAGGAGGAGGAGGAGGAGGAGGAGGAGGAGGAGGAGGAGGAGGAGGAGGTTGTGGGTGTTGGGAATCTGGCACGTGTACGCAGCGGAAAACAAAAATTTTATGCGATTTAAACGACTTTAAAACACATAAACACATGCCCGACAAATTGAAAAAACAATTAATTGCGTACCTTTGCGCTTCCAGCGAAATTAAAAAACAACATACATGCTTAATTATTCAACCGAATTTAAATCAATTAGCATGCTCGCGTTTAAATCAAATAACATGCTCGCAAAATATAAAACGATTTCATGTAATCACAAAAAATCATACAAGAACGAACATACATATTAGATTTAAACGTAAACGAATCAAGAACAATGAATCGTGAGTTTACCTCTTGAAGCGTGAGGTAGGAGCGCTAAGCAATACGAGATTGCTACGGAAACCAATCCGTACAATCCGGGGCAGCAGCGGTGCAGCGGCAGCAGCGGCGAGACGGCCACGGCGGCGCGTGTAACTCACGCGCGGTCTTCGGGCGGTGCGTGGAGTTGCGTGCGGCTTCGGCTCGTGTGCTGCTCCTCGATTCTTCGATCTTCGATCTTCCTCCTCTCGGATTTCACCTCGTATACTTCGATCTACTAAACACGTGGCACTAGACACGTAATAGTTAGAAAAACGGAAGAAAAAGAGAAGGAAAGAACTACCGAAAGCAATCGGCCAACGAGTGGCCGATTCCGGCGAAACGACGACGGCGACGGCGGTGGTGGCCGTGGGAGAGGGTGGCCGATCGAGAGAGGCAGCGACTAGGGTTAGGGTTAGGTCTTCTGTTGTTTGTGCAAGGCCTATAAATCAAGTATTTATAGTGCCTTGCATAAAACCCTAACGGGCTTAAGTTGGACCGGGCCCAACAGCTTAAGTTCGTTAGTTCTTTTACTTGCTTGTCGCTCTCAATTCAATGATCGGAAAATTGCAACGATTACATTTTCGGAATCATTATAATGTCCTCGTCATTACGAGTGCCAACTCTCGATTTCCAACTTTCCAAAAGTGGAAACCCTAATTCAGTGCACTTTCTAAATTTGGAAACTTCCGATTTAGAAAGTCCACTACAATGTTCGCCTATTCTTTTCCCTTTCTTATTCTCATTCATAATTCCAAATTACGAATGTTGGACCCAATCATATTGACTTCCAATCATGCAAAGATAAACTATTTTATCTCTGACCGTTTATTCAAAGATCTCATGTGCACGAGCAGTGTGACCCTCGATGGTTCAGGTGTAAGCTAGCCGTGGGCCCACAACCCTTTGTGGTCAAAACTCGTCCCTTAGAGTTACGATTAAGATGAAGCTCGTTTCACCTTAATCACCCAACGAATCAAGATTGGCGTCTAGCAACTACGCGTCATGATTCCCTAGATACAAATGAAGTGCCTGCAAGAACCTTCAGATATAGTTAACGTACAGTACGGTCCCTTCGATTCATATGTCCCGATTGAACTAGAGGCATTGGTTCGTCGAGACCTCTTTATATGTTCAATGACGGTGCGACCGTTCTAAGTGTTGTAATCGTTACGTGCATGACTTAGAGAATCGAATTCTCTAATCATCACTTAGTCAGCTCTGGCCAGAGACTTAGAATGATTACAAACTTTCTGAACGCACGGGACATCCAAGACTATTCTAGCGATTGAATCCCCGACTACAATGCATAGACCTCCCACTAGATTTCGGACTGCACGAACACTGGCCCTTGGGATGGTCCTCGGTGGAACTCGGGGACAGGTCACGATACAGCTGGTCCTCTAGCGAAGTCACGGTGATGTCTAGGTCATAAGGACTAATGGTGTACAACTATACCATAGATATCTCTACTCGATTATTGGGAACCACTTAGAGATTTCTAGGGTGAGGGAGCTCAGTGAACTCGTTAACTTACGAGCACCCACTTATGCATGCCGATATCACAATACCGTTTACTAATGAGATGCAGTACACATACACTAAGTGCTAGTCTCTTAATGGGAAAGGCCGATATCCTCATTGGTGGCGTAACCCTTCGACTAGGAACACGTTTAACAGTTATAATACTAAAGTAAATATCTCACGATCCTAACGATCATTTACTCGTACTTGTAATAACTGTAAGGAATATATCTATGCTTGTGACAAAGGGACAAAGATATAGAATGGCAAGTTGTTTTATCATTAATACGAATAAAGGTTCGTTTATTACAATAATAAATACGAAAGACCACAACCACATGTTGGTTTGTTGGTCACCTACTCTAACAGTGGGTTAGTATTTTGGAGACTTATCAGGCGTTGGATTTGGTCGTTCCGTTCTCGAATAAAAACGGTAAGGTCTTGGACAGTGGAGTCTTGGTTAGGCGGGTTTTGGGTAGGGTTATTAGCGTTCCTATTTTGCCATCTCAGTCATTTGACTCTCTAATCTATCTATACTCTATACTATATATATATATATATATATATATATATATATATATATATATATATATATATATATATATATATATATATATATATATATATATATATATATATATATATATATAAGGAGGAATGCTAGGAAGGTTTCTTCCATTTTATGTAGAGACAAAATTATCCCTACATATACTTTAGAGTATATAGAAATCAAAGGACAATGACGTAATTTAGTTAATATTTCATTCAAAGGTTAATTATACAAGTAACTTTTCATATTCAAAGTGTATTTTTAATATTTTATTGGGATTATTTGTCAAAAGCCCCCCATTACACAAGTCTAATTACAGTAGGTTCCAATTTTTTTAGAACTTTTTGAGATAAATCCATTTCAGCATCACTATTATACCCCTAACTTAAATAATGAAGGGTGTTTGCCATAAATTAATTACTAATTAGCACCGAAAAACAAGTCTCCAAAGGAATTCAACCCAAATCCAACTCCTCAACACTGACTAAAAAAGGAAAACCCATTCACACAAATTTCACTCACTGTGTGAAGAAAAAACAAAAAAAATAAATAAAAAATTAATGGTTATAAATATTCCAGATCCGGCGGCGGAAGGTGGAGGATATGCATGTGGAGGAGCGGCGGCCGCCGCGGTGGAAGTGCACAGAGTATGTCTTCCGTCGCCCAGGACCACCGTGGAGAAACTCCGGCGCCGCCTAGCGGACATCTTCTTCCCCGACGATCAGCCTCATGGGTTCAAGGATCATACCCGGTTCAGAAAGTTGGTAATCGGGTACAGTTTTTCTTCCCGGTTTTTCAGTGGGGCCTGGAATATAGTTTTGAATTGTTGAAATCTGATGTTGTTTCTGGGCACTGGGGTTACAATTGCGAGTCTTGCAATTCCACAGGTATATTAATTAAATAAATGTCTAGAACTTTTAAGTTTTTTTGTATTTTCCTTTTTTTTTTTTTTTGATTTTGTTAAGGTTGTGTTTGGTTCAGTAAAAGAATATTGTATTTTTGCTACGTCACTTGCACACACACAAATAAAGTGATTTTTATTGATGATGGGAGGAAGAAGATGATGATTTTTTCAAATTGTCGTTTACGTTTCAAATAACGAGAAGAAGATGATTACACGGACTATGCTCTAAGGTTCATTGGAGAGAAGATAGTGTCCTTTATAGTGGTTTTATAGGTTCTTTGTCGCAGAATTTTTGATGTTTTCTTGTTAGAATTCATAGTGATTTTCGATGTTTATATAGTTGTGTATATAAAGTGGTTTTCATGTTTATATAGCTGTTTTATACAGAGCGGTTTTCATATTTATATTGTTTATACGGACTGATTTTCATAATGTCAGGCTTTGTCTTTGATAAATTTATAGTGGTTTTCAATAATTTTTGTACACATTTTCATATAACTGTATACACAGAGTGGTTTTTATGTTGACATAGTTGTTATACAGAGTGGTTTTCAAGTTTACATAGTTGTTATACAGAGTGGTTTTCATGTTATATAGTTGTTATACAGAGTGGTTTTCATGTTTATATAGCTGTTTATACATAGTGGTTTTCATGTTTATATAGAGTGGTTTTTAATAAAAAAACAGGAATGAAAATAAAAAAAAACATTAAAAAAAATTGAAATTAAGAAAAAAGAAAAATCATGAAAAAACGAAAAATAAAAATAACACCATTTTTTTAAATTAAAACAAAAATTACGAAAAATATAAATAAGGAAAAAAATTAAAATAAAAAAAAAAATAAAATAACTACAAATTTTTCTTTTAAATCGAAATAAAGAAAACCATTAAACAAAATAAAAAAGAAAAGGAAAAAACAAAACTAAATTGGCGTGATAAGGGGAATAATTTTTGGAGAAGATTTGGGTGTAGATTATGTGTATAATTTTTTTTATATTAAATAATTATACTAATTAATAGTTAGTGGGGGCATATATGGTTTTTCAGGCCCAGTTGATTTATCTCAAATATCATTTATAAATAAAGGATTTATCAATAATTAAAATCCCAATGAATGGTGTTTGACATATAGCCCCTATTTTATTTCTATACTTCTAAACTAATTTAAAGTTTGAAAACATATTTTATTCATATTAAAGTACATTCAGAGAGTTTTCTAATAAGATATTATTTGACTATATTTCAGTCATCATTAAACTCAAATAATTTATTTATGATATGTTTTAATTTCTCAATATTCAATAGTTATAGTAATTTCAAGAGAATAAAGGGAAAAAAAAGGCATAAAAATAAATAGATTAAATTGAAAAAATAATTCCACAACTTATTATATTAGATAAAATAAATAGCCCTAAAATTTGAGGTGCTAAATAGAGTACGGACAAACATATAAGGTTCAGTTAAATGGTATGCAATCTTTGATAGTACAAATTAGTTTTGATATTTTTTTGTAGTATCTCACATAATTCTTAAGCTACTCTAAACTCTAAATACTATTTTTTTCTTATTAAAACAAACTTTTAGAGATTTTCTTTTTTCTTTAAGTAAATAATGTAGGTTTTTTTTAGAGGAATAAGATATTATTTGACTATATTTCAGTCATCATTTAGCTCAAATAATTTATTTATGATATTTTTTGATTTGTCAATATTCAATAGTTATAGTAATTTCAAGAGAATAAAGTGAAAAAAATCACATAAAATAAATAGATAAAATTGAAAAAAATAATTCAGCAACTTATTATATTAGATAAAATAAATAGTCCTAAAATTTGAGGGGCTAAATAGAGTATGGACAAACATATAAGGTTAAGTTAAATGGTATGCAATCTTTGATATTACAAATTACTTTTGATACTTTTTTGTAGTATCTCACATAATTCTTAAGCTACTCTAAACTTTAACTAATATTTTTTCTTATTAAAACAAACTTTTAGAGATTTTACTTTATGTTTTTTTCTTTTTTTGGGATGAATAACGTATGTTTTCACATTTGTAAAATTGTCACCTGATAATTTAATTAATATTTATTTTGGTTGGATAGGAGCAACTTTGCATATTATAGTTTCTTCTTAATACTCACTATCATACATAGCTATCAAAATACTTTCGATTTTTAAATAATATATTATTCAAAATTAAGTAGATTTGATTAGCTTTCTAATTTGATTTAGATTAAACTTTGGAGGATGTGATATAGACATGACCATGGGCCGGTCCGGGCCGGTTCCGGTTCGCGGTTCACTTTTTTTGTTTTAGGAAAAAAATAAAACAAAAAAAATAAAATGACTTGAACTTAAATTTATAGGAAAAAATGGGGTCTGAGGGTATTTATCGAAAAAAATGGGGCAAAAAAATTCAAAAAGTAGCAAATAACGGGGTTCACTGGGCCGGTTCACCTTTTTCTTAATTTGTTTTTTTTTTTTTTAATTTGGGTGAACCGTCGGGCCGACCGGCGGTTCACGGTTCACCTATTTCTAGAACCGGGCCCGGCCCGAGGCTCACGGGCCTGTTCACGGTACCGGGACCAGTTCAACGGTCAACGTGCCGGTCCGGTTCGTCAACGGGCCGGTTGGGGCCGGTTCCGGGCCGAAAACCGGCCCATGGAATGTGATACATGTAATGTTATTGTTTAGATCAAAATAATTAATTTGTGAAATATTTTTAATTTTATTAATATCATTATATCTACGGTAACACGAGAAGAAGCTAGAGTAGCGAGAACTCATCCACTAATTTTAATGAAATTAAAATCAATTGTTATGGTAAGTTTTTTAAGGTTCAATATGCTTTCATAGAGATTATGCATGTCCTGCAACCAGTGTTCTAAAAATCGGCCGAGGCGACCGATTAATCGGTTGCCGAGGCGGAGGCGGTCCAAAACCTTTACGATTTTAGTGTAAAGGTTTGAAAAATCGATTTTTTGCCTGTGAGGCGGTCTGAGGCGGTTCGAGGCGGGTCAAACTTCGATGGCAAAAATCGGTCAAAAATCGGTTTTTTTTTTTTTTTTTATATTTATAAATCAAAATAAAAGTTGAGATTTTAATAAAAAAAAAAATGGAGTTTATGCTTTATGTTGTTTATGTTAATTATTATTGTTAAAGAACTAATGATGTATGCCAAGAATGTATGTAAATTCAAAAAAAATTGCCTTTTTTATTTATATTTTATAAGGATATTTAAGTATTATGATCTTATTATTATTAAACTTTTATTATGTTATTAGAATATATACATGATCGAGATATAACTATGTTTAAATATTTTTTATCTATGTTTTGAGTATTTATAAATAATATCTACAAATATAGTATATTAAATTTTAAAAACCGATTTATCTCCGATTTATCACCGATTAATCACCGCCGCACCGATTAATCGTGAGTCGGTGCCTGACCGACTCGGACCCGATTACCGATTTTTACAACCTTGCCTGCAACTATCCTGCAATTCATCATTCCTGTAATTTTTAGACCTTGACTAACGGCTTCAAGGTCAAAATCATGAAAATTGAAGAAGATGGTTACATTGGGACAATTGTATAAGTGCACGGGGTAAATCAATGCAATTGAGAGTACGAAGTGAGACAGTGAAATTTGGCCTCAATACAATTATATATTAAATTAAAGGATAAAATTTAAAATTTTGTTTATGGTAGATGAAAGCAGGGCGTAACTAAGCCACCCCAAGGGGGGAGCTGCCCCTCCAAAACTTTTTTTCTTTCTTTTTTTTATTAGTTATTTATTTTCATTTATATATTTTAGTCTACTTGCCCCCGAAAAAAATAAAAATATCAACTTATAATGGATATATTTTGTTTATTTAAGGAGTTCCAATGGCTGTTTATGCTTATATTACATTAGCTAGACTTTAGAATTATTTTTGCGGTTTTAAAGAATTAAAAAAAAAAAAAAATCGGGGGCGTTGTCCCGAACCCCTGTGTAGCACCCCCTCAGGTAGGGCGATAAATCGAACCGGTTTATCGGAATACTTCAGTTAAATAGCGGAAGCAAAAGGGATCTCTTTGTAATTTTTAAAACTTTCGAGTAGGACCAAAATGTAATTAATGGAAAAAGCTATTTGAAAGCCTTAAGAATTTCGAAAACATTCTTAGGGTTATTTGGTCGCCTAAATTTCTCATTTCAAAATAACTTTGGAAAGGGAGATTTTATTCGAGTGCTACGCTTATATAGTTATCGGTTTCATTTTTTTCTTTATTTTGGTTCGAAAAGAAATCAGAGTTTAAAAGCATTTGGTCAATAAGGATTTTCGGATAAGAAATGCAATTATTAAAGTAAGCGGGCCAACTATATTAATATCAAAATAAGGCCCATACTAAGATAAGAGTTTAATTCCCCTAGCGAGGAAATACTAGAGTTTTAGAGGAACGAAAATACGGAAATTGTTTTAAGTTTACATCACCAAACGAAAATTAGCATAATTTATGGACCCCTCGTACGATCATCAAAAGCTCCGACCAAGACTCCGATCCACTACTTGGTCCATCCTGGCGAGGGATTTCTACTACTATCTGCAATAAAAGAAGTATCTATATGAGGTATTAAGCCCAGTAAAAAATCCGAATGAATAACGAAGTTTTAAAATATGGTTTTAAGTACTTATATTCATATATACACATAAGCATCACATCTTACCATTCGTCGGCAAACAAACGCACACATGAACACTTAATTTCATTTAAACACGTAAATCAACTCAAATACGAAAAATTACCAAATTACCCTGTTCGTGCAAATGCATGAATGAAAACATTTTCTATTGTTCGGATCCGTGAAAAATTAACTTCTTTACTAATTAGATCATAAGCATATTATTCTGAGCCCGTTCTTTCGGTGGAATCAAACAACCCCTTTAACTATAGTAACTATGGTTGGAATACCGGCCACCCGTATCCCGACTTATCCAACCCAAGCATTCCATTAACCTTTCCTTTCGTAAAAATGAAATCTCTTTTTTTTTTAATGCATGGGACTAGTGGGACTCTAATATGAAAATGACTATTTTACGACATCACAAATATCAATCAACGATCATACCAACACAATACAACTATTCACACAATTATCCACATATACACGACAATCACACACATATGATACACATATAGGTATAAACACTTAAGCGTAGCACATAATTCATAAAATCATTATAGCACTATATTATATGTCTATATATCATAAATCACACACACACACACACACACACACACACACACACACACACACACACACACACACACACACACACACACACACACACACACACACACACACACACACTCAGCACACACACGGCACATACACACATATACACGACAATCACACACATATGATACACATATACGTATAAACACTAATTAAGCGTAGCACATAATTCATAAAATCATTATAGCACTATATTATATGTCTATATATCATAAATCACACACACACACACACACACACACTCAGCACACACACGGCACATACACACATATAAACATGCAGCCCCCAAAACACACTTTAACATAGCATTAACTATTCAAGCCATGCTCTTAAAGCACCAACATCTTTATCTTCCATTAATGGGATTTCTCCCCCTTTTATTCATTAAATGTATTAAAAATTCTTACAAACCCATAACATAGTTCAACTGCAGATTTTTAACCATAAATTCACATTCTCACAATTAATATATCAACAATCTCAAAGTACAATGATTAAAACATAAAAGTTCCATTTATGACACATGCACAACCAATATTTCGAAATAATAGCAAATGGCCGCTAAAAATTCTCAAATTAAATTTTAAGCTTCGTAACGGACCATATGAACAGATGCAAAAAGAATTTTGCAGTTTTGTCAAAACTCGGATTTATGAAAAATAAAATACTGAGCAAGTGGTGTATGTGCCAAAAAGTGATTTTTCCAACAAATAGTAATTCCAAACTATGACCAACTAGCAAAGAAACAAGATTCCATCCACTCCTACTGATATTTGAAGATTCAAACACTTTTCATATTGAAATTTCGAAAAATTGCAGATTAGTCCTTAAGATTCATAGATCTACACATGCAACCCCAAAAATTTTGAAAACTCACTTTCTTTTTTTCCAAAATTCCCAAAATTCGAAATATTAAATCTTTAACCACAAAATATGTAGATTCACAGATTATAACATGGATTAGACATGAAAGAACACAAATATCAAGATTAGCACAAGATTTCGGATTTTTCACAAAAAGCCATAATTTTCGAAAAGTGAGGAAATCTAATAAGAAATTTTGAAAACTCTTTTTCAATAATATGATACCCTTTAATTGCAGCAAGAAATTCGAGATTTCTTACCTAACAAAAGAGTGTTGGCCGAAGAAAACCTTCAAAAGAAAAGAGGGTTTTTAGAGGGAGAAAATAAGGAAGAAGAAAAAGGAAGAGAATGAAGATACTATGTTACCTCCTTCAAGAAGTGGCTCCAAAATCGAACCAAGCTAGTTGAATGGAGAAGGTGAGAGCTTTAATATCAAGTTGGGAGGAGTTTTGATCTCCCGTAATAGGGCATGTGTTTTTGATGGTGTTCTTGGCATATTCAAGGGTGAAACTTGTATTGGGGATTTGCATCTTATTTTTCTCTATTTTTCTTGAAGAAAAAAATGAGGTGGTGGCCGATGGAGGTGGTGATGCTTTGGTGATGGTGGTGGAGAGAAGACAAGTGTGGAGTGAGGTGGAGAGAGAAGAAGAAAGGAGAGTGTCTTTTGGGATTACTAATCCACATTGAGTGTTGGATTAGTGTAAATCATCACATTTGGCCAAGTGTACAAGCATGCTTCCTTTTCTAATTTTATTTTCTAATAAAAAAATCACTAATCTCTCTCATACACACACAAAATCCGAACACACACATACACATATACATATACTTATATATATTACCTATAGTCTAGAGTAGATTATAGTATATGCATATATGTATGTATACATGTACGTGCATATGCATATGCATGTAATTATACTTATGATGAAATCACATAAATTATTTAATTATAACACATAGATTAATGTATTCACATAAGTCACATAAATTAATCTAGCACATAATTATAGGAATAAAGTTGGCACATAATTATTCAATAAATAAATTTTTAGCATCTAAGTCACATAATCACATAATCTAATCGGCATATAACGATTATTAATCTAAGCAAATAAAGCACTTAAAGAAATTAAGTTAGTAAGGTAAATAAATTCCTAATAATTTATACGTGAAAATTCTCGGGTTATGGAATTTCGGTTAGGAATTAGGGTTTCGAAAATATGGGGTGTTACACCGTGGATGAAAGTATTGCAAAATATATGAGATAAAACTTAAATTATGAATTATTCTTGATATTTGCCTAATACCAAAGTTCTTAAAATACTACAAAAGTTTATAATATTATTCTATATAAAATAAAATTCTATTTTTTTCCTAATAAGATATCACTGCTTATATGTACGGAAAATGGTTATACATTAGCATTTTGTCATGTGATCTATATGATTTTTTTATGACTGTTTCTAATTTTCTTAAGAATTTAATTATAATTTTATTTTCTCATTAAGTGATTCTATTTCTAATACAACCTTTACAGAGGTGTTGAAGAAAAAAATATCATAATAAAAAATAATCGCATAAGAAAATACTTTTCAGTAATATTACAACTCGATTAAATAAATGATGATGTTAGAATTTCGAGAGAAAAAAACGTCACCAAAAATGGATTAGATGAAAGAAGAAGAATAATGATAATTGTTACACTAATCTGTAAAAGTTTTTAAGTAGTGAATATGAAGATTTTGTTATGCATTGTGCTGCATCAAGATCAAGCAAAATCAATATGATCAACAATCTACATTAACATAATACTAAATCATATCACTAATTTATTAAATATTTATTAATAATATAGCTCAATTTTAATGAAGTAAATTATTAATAAATATATAGTAATTGACAAAAATCAGAAACCACGTGCAACGTACGTGTCTCTTACTAGTACTATAAAAAGTACAAATTACCACATAATCTATACTATCTATATCTATATCTATCTATCTATACTATATATACTATATATACTATTATTTTATTATTTATTTATGATCTATAAAAGGACGAATAGGGTGGTGGTTTCTTCTCTTTTATATAGTGCCTATTATACTTCTATGGTACTCAATTGTAACTTCAATTGTAACATTAAGTGTCTATTGTCAATAGAGTACCTAATTAACAATGTAAATAATAAATAAATCAAATTACATGTACCATTCTCTAGAATGAAATTATTAAAGAAGTTTATTCAATTTAGTCCTTTAATTAATACAAACTAAGTTTATTTACTAAAAATTAATCATGATTAATATGGATTATGTAGGACATAATAAAACATATTGGTTTCATAGTTTAAAAAAAATATTAATTCAAAATATAATCAAGATTAAAGTTATTTCATTTTTGACTTTCTGGCCAAATAAAAAATATAAAATACTTTATTAGAAAATAGAATATAATTTCATTTGTCTATTGTTTCAATAAAAATAATTCATTACAAGATAAAATGTAATTTCATTTGCCTTTTGTTTTAATATATCTATGTTACTATTAATTAGTAAATAATTTTGGATTATGTTCTATTCAAAAGAATTATCAATGTCATAAAATATTAATCTACTAACAATATAACTACCATATACAAATTAAAATAGAAAGAAAAATTAATAGGACATGTGCAACGCACGCGCACCTTTCTAGTTCAAATAAACAACCAAACAATATTCATACTGTTTCGACGTGTAGCATTGGGTCATAAATCTGAAGAATTGAAGTTGGTCAACTCGTGTGGAGCCGTAAAAATATATAGGGGAAGAACGGTGCTCTGATACCACCGGTGTGGCACCCTTTGTTTTACTTTTCTTTACACTGAAGGTAGTATAAGGGTTTTAAATCATTTATTGGTAGCGGAAACATTTTATTTAAGGTTCGAGAGGTGGATCTTTTTTTTTCTTTTCTTACTTTACATATTGAAATATCGAATGTTTGAATGCCTTGATTCGTCTTTTTGATCCTCTTGATAGTTTGGTACCACATAATTCCGATTTCCGCTTTTCATTTCACTGTTACCTATACTTGGTAGAACGAAATTCAAGAAACACAAGTCTAGCCAGAAATATATAATAGCATAGTGTAAAATTAGTTTCCCGGGCATACATACAATAATACCCAACGCCGATTACCAAAGTCGGGAGGGAATCCTACTCCTACTAATAATAATTACCATAACACGAAAAGGGAGTATGATAGTACAAATTCTTAACAAGACCATGAGTTGTTGAAATTAAATTAGATAAATGAAACCAAAAGTGCTAAAACTAGAGCTACTAGAATCCAAATTGGCTCCATTGACCCAATCCCTCGACTCTTCATTCGGCTCCAACTCTACTCGTTTCCTTGTCGGTGCTCAAATTACAGGCATCAAGCAACACCTATATGAGCCTTTAAATAACTCAATAAGAACCTTAGAAATTACAAGGGATTAAATTATTTGATCGTATACATATATAGTTATAATTTATAAATACACATATGTAATACATATTACACTTCACCTTATCATTTCCGTATCATTACTAACACACAAACGTAAACATCATTATACAAATCATCATCACATAACTATCATGTAATCGTCAGATATATCACGTTCATTTTCTTACCCTTTGTACCGTTGTCCTCTTAACTTTTTTCTTTCCTTTTTTCATTTTTCCTTTTTGTTTTTTAGTTCGAGAACGCTTTCTAGTTCTCGCCCAGCTTTCATTTCCTTTTTTTTTCCTTTTTGTATGATCTTTTGTCATAATGCAAAGATACAACATTTAATCTTGACTTTATGCAAGAAAAACCATTTTATGGGCCGTTTGAAAAAAGTCCTAGGGTTTCAACAATAAGTTGTGTAACCCGTACATACCTTTTGCAATAGTAACTTCCATAGTTATCCTTTCTCAAAGTGACTATACCTTTTGCGATAGTCACCCCCTAACACAGAACGGAAGCACGGTAAAAAAATAATTACAACGAATTAATCCTACATAACAAAATAACCTTCGGAATCCACCGAAAACTCTGGAATCCACCAGAAAATAGAGAAAAATCTAAAGATTTTATTTAAGTTCCAAATTCTTCTCAAAATAAAACTGAAAAACCTAATTAAACTTAGAAAATAATAAAAATTACAAAAAAAAACAAAAATGAGTTAGAACATGATTCTAGTCGATCTCGTAACTGTGCGAACAACCCAATCAACCCAATTTAGGGAATCCTAATACGATTTTTCTATGATTGAATATTAATCTAAAACATGTCTAAAATAGCAAAAATGAACTTTTAGGATTCTAAAAGACGTTGGATTGCCGCAATTTGAAGTATTCATGAGCTTCACTCATGAATTTTGTTCATTGCGTCGTTTCACTTGAGATAGAGTTCGTTTCGTACTCAAATATAATTTCTTTCGATATTTCCACCGATGTCCATTAATAACTCTTCTCATAATTGAATAGTTATTTTTCAATTCAAATCCAATTTGGCGTTCCTTATCAATTTCCTCTTCTTCAAAAGAGCTCGACCTCGAGCTATGATTAAAATATAGCGATGCATATTTCTTTGCAAACAACTTCAAGTGCTCCAGTAATCTTCCTGGCACAAAAATCTCGCTTACAAAATCTTCCTCCGAATGAGGCATTAGAAAAATTGGCTTCTTAATCGAAAATCCCAATGGCTCCACCAATTTTCTGATACAAGAACTTCACAACAAACACTATTTGCAATTAGATTACATACCTTCACGCAATCCACTTGTCCCTTCTCTTCTCGTGCACCTTCCTCTTCTTAAACAAATTTTACAACTTCAAATTCTTCCTCAAATTTCTTTTTAACACCCTCTTTCAACTCACCGACTTCCTCTTCAACCTTGCTAACGTTCTCTTACCTCGTTGACGCTGTCTTCGAATTTGTTAATGCTCTCTTCAACCTCGTTGACTCTCCCTTCAACTTCGTCGACTTTCACCTTGATTTCGTTAATGTCATTGTTAATCATAGCTACGCAAATTTTTAACTTTTGCATCAACAATTTTGTCTTCAACCTCGTTAACTCCTACGCCATGATCCTCCAGTAAACTGGGTGCTTGAATAACGACCGAAGTATCTCGTGCCTCCTTAACTTTGACAACGGGTGGAACATCTTCGATTTTTCTAGAATAACTATTTTTCTTATGATAATATTCCTCTCTCCATGCAAACTTTTGAGCCTCTTCAAGGGTGTAGAATGTATGCCACCCCATCCTAAGACGTATTGAAAAATTCAATCCTTTCAAGTACCTTGAAATTTCCACACTTTCGGATTTTTGCAGGTTATTTAAGTTTGCTAGTCACATAAACTCAGCAGTATACCTGCTAACCGATCTAATCCCCTGCGAACAACTACGGTATAGATGAAATAGATGTTGCTCGTAATCTAAAGGTAAAAAACGATCCATCAACATTTTTCTCATCCTACTCCATGATTGGATTGGAAATGTTTCTTGTCTAGCTCTCTTCCTCTGTATTTCATCCAACCATGCGGCTGCACAACCCTTCAACTCACACCTAACCAATTTTACCATCTTATTCGGGTTTATATCCATCAATTCAGAATATCTGTCGACTTCTGATACCCAATCGATAAAATCCTCAACGTCAAGAAAATTTTCACTAAAAGAAGGAATTTCAGCTCTTACCCGATATTTATCACAATCCTTTTGCCTCCTTTTAGGCGGATTTTCTTCAAACTCAGAGTTGTCGCTCCCTTTTGAAGAGTCGTCACACCTTGATTCAAGTTGAACATGTCCATGATAATTGTGTCTAACATATGCACCTCGGGCTACACCGTCGGCAATCATCATGTTAGATTCAGTCCTTTTGTTATTGTTAAGGGCAAATCCCTCGCGCACCAACCGCAGTTTTTGCAGTTTTTCAACCCCGCGGTCATCGTCAACGTAGTTTTTGTCTCCATGATTCACACCTTTCGCCATCTAACCAGGAAAAACCACGCTACTGATGCCAACTGACGTAGAATGAAAGCTAATTGCAACAAATTAATCCTATAGAACAAAAATAACATTCGGAATCCACCGAAAACTCTATAATCCACCAGAAAATAGAGAAAACTCTACAGATTTTATTTACATTCGAAATTCTTCTCAAAATAAAGTCCTAAGGCAGCTCTTTATAATAATAAACCTGAAAATCCTAGTTAAACTAAGAAAATACTAAAAATTACCAAAAACAACCAAAAGGAGTTAGAGCACGATTCTAGTAGATCTCGTAATTTTGGGAACAATCCAATTTAGGGAATCCTAATACGATTTTTCTATGATTTGATATTAATTTACTAAAACTTGCCTGAAATAGCAACGACGAACTTTAAGGAGTCTAAACCACTATTTAATTAACGAAAATCACTATGGAATTATCGAATTCCATTACAAAAATTCAATATAAACTTATCAATTAACAAAAACCACTTTGTAATTAATGAAAACTTCTATATAATTAACAAAAACCACTATGTAATTAACAAATTCCATTACGAAAATCAACTATAAACTTATCTAAAAACACTACATAATAATAGAACCAGGTGACGACAAAGCAGAGAATTTCGCACCACAGAGATCACACTCTGTTGCATTGATTTTTTATTTATCTTTTTGTATATTTTGCTAAACCTAGCAACTCTAACCAAGCAATGATAACATGTGATATATAGAATTGACATCACAAGTTCGATTAATATATCTAGCGACCTAACCTAGCACATCATATCCAAGTTTTAAAAATAAACCCTGGTGCGCGCTTGAGCGAATCAGCCACTGTCAACAATAGAACCCTAGCACCACCCTTGACGAGAGGATTCTATGGGGAAAAGATTGCCACCAACTTCTGCCGTCATGGAGGAAAAAAAACGGCAGGGAAAAAGGCGAGCCAGTGGGAGAAATGAAGAGAGAGAGAGAGAGAGAGAGAGAATGTGTAGTAGGTTAATAAAAAAAAGAGGAAGAAAAATCGCAGAGAATAAAAAAAAGGCGGAGGGAGAAATAAAGAGAGAGAGAGAGAATGTGTGGGATGTTAGAAAATTGAGAAGGGTATTATTATGAATTTGTATTATTTATGTCTTATTAAAAAGCATTTGCATTTAGCTTAAAAAGGGAAAAAAGAAAATTGGACTCATCGTAACTGTACAATGCATATGAGGGGGTTTTGTCAAATAATCCCAAATATATATTTCATTTTATTAATGACTTGGCCATTATAGAAAATAAATATTTTTTACATTGATTGATAATCTATCTAAATTATTAATCCTTGATTTCCTACACTACTACCATATTTAAGTAACTAGTATCTCACCCGTGCGATGTAGGGGGATAAAATCTACGATCAAAATGTATTAATGTCAAAATCAATGAACTAAAACACATTGACGATGTAAATCAAATACTTCTGAATGAAAAGAGAATGCTAATGTTTATTTTATTACTAATGTTAATATGCGAATACTAATACTCATGGCGATATTAATATGTTAATGCTAATGTTAATACTAATGTTATTGCTAATATTAATCCTAATATGCTGATGTTAATACCAATTCTAAGACTAATAATGTTACTGATATTGGTCGTGATATTGATACTAATACTGATATTGATACTAATACAGATACTAATACTAATACTAATACTAATACTAATAAAATTACTAATACTAATAAGGGTAAATAGCACTTAACCCCCTTGTGGTTTCCACGTGCACTTTACCCCCTCTAATATCAATTTAAGCACTTAACCCCTCTGTGGTTGTCAGTTTGTAGCGGCCGTCTAATAATCCGTTAAAGTTAATGGCGAGTGCATCTCACTCGCCCAAAATTGAAGTGGTTGAAGGTTTTGCAAGCTAAAATTCCTGATAATACCTATATTGCCCATTTTCCTTCAATAAAAACCCTACACCAATCTCTCATTTTTCTTTTAATTAAAAAACAAAATAGATTTTTTTTAAAATTCTATACTACATAATTTTCTAAAGTTTAAATTAATTGCTGTTTAAATACATATATGAATTCTTTTACAACTAATAATCATCATCTGCTATGCAATGGGATGAAAACAAATTTACAACTGAAGCTAAAAAAAATAAAATGATATATATATATATAGATATATATATATATATATATATATATATAATAAATCAATTAAAAATTCGAAAGAAAATCCCTAAAAAATTCAGTTACAAAATAATGTTTTAATAATGGCTGATTGATTTATACAGCCTAATCAAAAATACAAAACAAAAAAAAAAGAAGTAAAAATAGAGAAAAAGAAACGGATGTAAGAAAATGGAAAATGTGGATGAAGAAGATGAGGATTTTGATCGACTCGCCGCCGACGAAAAAACGCACGTTTCTTTCTGGAAAATTTTGGAGGCCATAATCTGCTTGGGGTTCCTGCTTCCCATTCACATACCCCCTCTTTCGTCCAAATCAATGCCCCGATTCAAGATCCTCAAATCTAATATATTCTCTGTGTCTACAATAATACAAAATACTTATATTGCTGAAACCGCAAAATATCAAACCCCAACCAAATTCTCTCAATGTAACATAGAATTATCAATATTCTTCACAAAATTGAGGACTTCAAAGAAGAATCGAAACTCTAGGAATCAAAGATGTTCGCCTGAAAAGACAAAAAAACTCGAACAGTGGTTTTTGACATGAAATCTTTGGCTTTTTCCTCTGTTTTTTGAATGTAATTTTCTGAGTCTTCTTGAAATTTTATTTTTTTAAAAGGGTTTGGAACAGTTTAGGGGGATTTGAAGGCGAGGAGAAGAAGCAATTCTGATAATTGTACTTTAGTCCTATGAATTGGTGTTATTTCTAATTTAATCCAATTGAATTTTTATTTATGTATAAAAAGAAATATAACCTGCAAATAGTAGGAAAATAATGGGCTGGTTCAGACATTTAACATTTTTTGTTAACTTTAACGGTGTATTAAACGGCTGCTACAACTTGTCAACCACAAGGGGGTAAAATGACCAAATTGATATCAGAGGGGGGTAAAGTGCACAACGTAGAAACCACAGGGGGTTAAGTGCTATTTACCCTTCTAATAATAATACTAATACTTACAATAATAGTAACACTAATACTACTATGCTTATGTTAATCCTATAATGCTAATGTTAATGTTAGTTCTAACTATAAGGCTAATGCTAATTCTAATTACAATCTTAATTTCAATACTAATGCTAATCATAATCCTAATCATAATACTAATACTAAAACTAAAACTAATATTAATAGTAATACTAATACTAATACTAAGACCAATACTAATACTAATACCAATACCAATAACAATACGAACACAAATATCAATACCAATATCAGTTGTAGCACCCCGTCTCATACAGGCGATAACCGGTTTATCGCATGCAAACGTATCACTTTTATAAATTTAAAAATTATTATAACCTTTGCCATTTAAAATCTATACTTTAAGTATGTAAACATTTGCCTTTTTCGAAAACTTGCTTTTAGATGATTATATTCTTGATTTCGAAATAACTTTTAGAAGAATGAGATTATTCGAGTGCAACACTGTCACAAAACATTTTATTATCGGTTCGAGATTTATAACGACATAGAATAAACTAGTTGAGCTCAAACGGATTAAAGTTCAAAATAAAATCCGTAACGTTTTAAAGTTCATTCCTCTGGGGAGGAATTTGATAATCAAAATAAACGAAAGGCACTTTGCTTTAATTATACATCACCAAAATATAATACTAGTAGCATCGTTCATAGAACCCTGGTACGAACTCCCAAAATCCCAGGCAAGACATCTATTCACTACTTGATCCATTCCGGTGGAGAATTGTTACTACTATTACCTGCAATCAAAAGGTATCTATCTATATGAGCTATGAAGTTCAGTAAGAAACCCTATAAATATCGAACATTAAAAATAGGTTGTATATAATATGTATAATATTATATATTACTTCCATCATCTTCATTCATTATCCAAACACAACCCAATATATTATATACGATTTTGATTTTTTCTAATATATTATGTAATTTTATGGAAATTTGGGATTTCTTGAATAATTATGTACATTACAATTGAATCAAAATAAGAAGTTTTTGAAATTATATATCTTTCACTGCACTATGAAACACATAAAATAAAACAACAATTATGTTTTTAAATTCTTAATACAAATAAAATAATTAAAGAAATATGAAGTAGAAAATAAATTATAAGCAATAATGGTAGTTTTTTTTCCAAAGTTAAAATATTGTGCTATATTGATTTTTTGATTAAAATCTCACAAGAATTTATGTAGGGTGCATTTTGCCATGAGATACATAATTTTTGGGTGGACTTTGCAAATTCTAAAATATTATGGTGCAAAACGTCAATTAGTGTCGATTTTAGGTGCAAAGCGCAATTCACTCGGCTATAAGGAAGAAACTGGTGAAATATAGAAAGTTCCAATAAGAAAAAAAAATGCCAAAAAAAATAACTAAGAAACAAGTAAATATTATTCAAAATTTTGACGATGATGATGATGATTAAAAATTTTAATTATTGAAAGGAAAAGTTTGAAAAAAAATAACATGATCATGATCGAAAAAACGTATGAAATCATTTATCTATTTTACTATTAATTAGTAAATAATTTTGGATTATATTCTATTCAAAATAATTATCAATGTCACAAAATATTATTCTAATAAGTACAATATAACTACAATAAATAAACAAATATAGATAGAAAAATTAATAGGACGTGCAACGACGCGCAACTTTGTAGTATGTTAAATAGGCGGTAATCCTATCTTACTATTACACATATTGTCTTTAATAATTCCCACCGATAGGAGGAAGCGGTCGATAGTAAATACCTAGTACTGTATCAAAAGTCTTTAATAGCATATTATACAAATAGAACCACATACCTAGTACCGTATCAAAAGTCCAACCACACTCCTCGAGCTCCAAATCGAGTACACCTACAAATATACAACACCTATATGTGTATTTGAGGACTCGATGAGAATCTTGATGTAATATTGAATACACCTGGCACAAAGCATATACATAATCATATTTCTACATATATATACATGTATTGAAATAAATCGTACACTTCCCTTTTCCTATCAAAATTCCTTTTCCTTATTCTTTTTCAAGACCATAGAGTGAGATCACTTCTCATCTTTATAACCCTATATTTTAATCTTTGTGTTGAAGATTATAGAGTGAGGTTCTCACCTTTATAACCCAATGATCCATTATTATCGAAGACCATAGAGTGAGATTTTTTCACTTTTATAACCCTATTACTTCAACACCCTGATGAGATATGTATGCAATGAAAAATTATCGGGAATACTTTGGAAAAATCAATCTAAGTTTCGACAAATAACCCATTGCGTAACAACAAATTCTTATCTGCGATACAAACAAACAAGAAAAATTGAACAAATATAATTTTATTGAATTAAAATAAATAAATTGTGGGTTACAATCTCTATTTTAATCCTCTGATTCTTCTCTCTAGAACAATGTATAGTTGACTTGAATTTTCGGAGCTGGATTGTTGAGTTGATCTTCTCCGAATTTGATTTTGAATTTGAATAACGCTTTCCGAGGATCTCGCGACTTGAATCTCGGATCGAACGTTGAACTTTGACTAACTTTGAATTAAAGATCTTGAAGTTCTTGATGGATTTGGCCCTTCAATTTTCCTATGATACTAACTTGAATATATTAACGTTAATCCTAAGGTTTAGCACCGTTATCTCGGATCGAACGCTGGATTTGATGAAAAACGCCTTGAATTTACTCAAGAACACCTTGAATTTGACGAAGAACACTTCGAATGTACAGAGAGAATCTTAAATCCTACGAATTCTTCTTCCTTGCTTCTTGAATTGTAGAGAGAATTTGGTCCTATGATTTCTGCTTCTTCAACTGTGTTTGAATTCTGAGGGAGGGTCCCTATTTACAGTGGTAGAACAAGGGTTCTTGATGAGTCTTCTTGATGACGTGACGCGATTTGATTGGCCCATTTAAATTGATATTTATCTCTTGTAACTTGAAAGAAAAGAAATAATCAAATTGACCAATAATTAATTGATATATTTATCTCTTGTAACTTGGGAGAGAAGAAACAATCCTATTGGCCAATATATATTTAAAATCAATTATCTATTTAAATTAGGAATTTATTTCATAAAATTCCTAATATTAAAAATAGAAAACATATAGTTGATATTTGATATGTTTATATATACTAGTATTTTGCCCCGTGCGTTGCACGGCCGAATGTTGAAAAAAAATAATTTAATAATTACAGGTAATAAATGATAGTACGAAATATATTATAACAAACTTAATAAATTTTTACAAAAAATTGTACTGAATAAATAGATTATGTTTACAAAGAAAGGTAAATAGTACCCAAAATTAAAATAGGCCGTCGAATTTTCAGGAAAAAAAGATTGAATGTGTAAAGGAATTTCCGAGAAAGAAACGTAGTGAAACTCCAATAAAATGATATACCGCTGCGAGGGAAAACGCAGAAAGCCTGCAATAAGTAGTAACGTTGCATCAAAATTTTAGTTGCAACATTGTAATTCCGAGAAGAAAAAAAAGTACTCGGACTACAAAGTAAACATGTGCGAAATGCGAATTGAATTCGAATTCGTTTCACGAAAAAAACCTGCTGAAGATGATCCTGAAAGCATTTAACATTTAATTGCATGAATGAAAAAATATATTGAAGTATGTAATAACATAATCATTTGTCTAAAATGTAAGTTCAACTGATCATCTCTAAGTTAGATTACATCCTAGATTATGCCAAAAACCAACACAAACAATAGATGACAGAATAACAGAATAAAAATGAAAGAAAAACATGGCAAATGGAAAAGGAGAACCCAACTCCTATTTCAGGTGACCGACCAGTAGAAATGCCCTTGGTTAATTGTCATCTTTAATTGATCTTGCAATAAGACTATAAGAGTTCAATCTCTTAATCTTAATCTCAAATAGTTCATATTTACTTGTTGCACTTACTTGTAGGAATAATTGCAAAGGGAATGGAGAGACGACATGAAACAATATTCCAACCGAAAACAAAACCTGCATTGATGATAAATTCTTTGTAAAATGGGAATTTGATAGAAGTGCAGATGGAATTTCATATTAGAGATGCCAATCTCCTCGGCCGCCTCCGTTTCTTCACGTGATTCCCAAGAACGACGACTATTACACTTTGTCCAATTCCCCCATTAAGTTTAAGAAGAGTTGTGAGAAGTTACTCATAGTCATTATATACGGGTTGTGGCCGTCGTGGGTAAATATCCGTGTTCGGTGTTTATTATGTTTAGTTTTTTATTTAATTTTTAGAGAAAAAAACAACACCAAGAAGGAAAAAAAAAATGAAAAAAAAAAAAAAAATCTGATCGCGTATATATTAAAACTGAAGTAGTGGATGGTTAAATTTTGTTTCATTTGCTATGCAATTAGCCGATTTTAAAGGAAAAACTTTTTTTTTTTTTGATAAGGAAAAACATTTTGAAAGGAGAGGAAAAAAAGAAAAAAAAAAAAAAAAAAGGCCCGAACACAAAATTGGGGCGTGCATGTTAAACAGAAAGTAGTGGACGGTTAGGTCTTTATTTAATTTGCTATTAAATTAACTGAATTAAAAATTCAAAAAATTAATTAAAACTGCCATAAATAAAAAATATCGAAAATAACCCTAGGGTTACAAATATTTCACAAATATGGATCTAGGGTTTCGGAGCAAACCTTTCATTTATATATAAAGATAAATAAAAAATCTAAATGATCGAAAAGAAAGCTAGTTCTCTTCAACAGTATCAGAAAAATGAAAACAAATAAACAAAATAGAAGGTTTAAAAATTACCATTCATTCATTAATCTCCAACTTGTTTCTTCAATGATTTTTGTAAAGAAATCGTGACATCATTCATTACCACAGATGATAAAGAAATCCTACAGAATTAATAAAAATAATGTTAAGTTTATAAAAACAAATCCATATAAAACAAATACACATATACATAGAAATATTGATTCATAAAGAAACACATACGCACACATAATGTCACAAATATGGAATTGCAAGCTATCTTACTGCAATCGTGAATTCCAGTTTGACAACACATCATGTACCACACACCAACTCAAGCAAATTGTGAGAAAACATAATAAATCAATATCTAAATAAAAAATCACTATCTGAATAAAAAATGCAAAATGTCTTACTATATTTTCATTATCGCAACTCCTAGCCAGATAATAAGAACACAAACATTCAAGTATGTCACACCTGATCATAAGGGATAAGCAAATTATAAGCCAAAGCAAATCAGACAGGAAACCTTAACAGGACAACTTATGCCAATGATCTCGAGAAATTAAATAAAAAATACAGGAATTAGAACTACAATAAACACTGTGAAAAAAAAAAAACTAAAGTATTGTAAAATTTCTAAAATTTCAAAACCATTACAATAACTTAGTAGGCGAGAGATGGTGAGATGTTAAAATAGAACATAAGTAATATCATTAAAAAAAATTAAGGGAGCCCAAAAAGATACTGTTAACGTTAGCAACTCCATCGAGATAGAAATTTTAAGAACAAATAATAAATTTGAAGAGGATGTTACTTATAAACATGTGAAGAGACGTCAACGTCAAACGTGGAGAAATTTTTTTGCAGTTCTCAAAGTCATGGTATGCCCAGCCGTTTATGCCCTCTAGGTTGAGTGGTACATCAGATAAGTGTTTCGACAAACCTGCACGTACGCAATCAAATGTTGAGGAACGATCCAATTTTTTTGGCAAAAACATGATGAAAACAACACATTAAAATCGGGAATAGTAATAGTAAACAAACGTACAGCATAGCATTGTTGTCGTCAAATAGTAAGCAATAAAGTTGATTTGATGCCGACGACAGACTGATGTTTTATATTCAAGCGTCGAAAAATTACATAAGAAGACGAAGACGAAGAAGAAATATAAAAAAGAATTTATCAACCAAGGAGATAATGACCGTGACAAACACAGGGCTGATTAGGATAATATTTTTGTTTCTCTCGAAATCGACATCAACTTGGAATGCAGGACAGACCTGGTGTGTAATAAGGAAAGATTTTCTGATCCAAAAAGGAAAATAAATTAAAAAAAAATATTCCATGTTGATGAAGGAAACGGCGAAGAATGAACAGAAAATGACATGTAAAAACTACTCACTGTATTCAATTAATGAGTCTTTATGCGAGTCTTATGACATCTGCAAAACTAAGAAGAAAAAAAATAGTAAAACATAACATCAAACAATATTGCCAGGAAATGATTGAAGATAGAACAAAAAAATGAAAAACAAAAAATCTGATTACCTAAATTCAACAAACATATTCAATTACAAAAGGAAATCTCAACAAAATAACCAAGAAAAATAAGATTTCAAACCCTACTAAACATTATTTTTTTGACAAAAACCCTGAATCTAAATTCTAAACATTGATCTATTTAGGAATTCAAAGCACCAAAAAATGAAACCCTAAAACTGAAAAATCTCTAACCTTTTCTTCAAAAGATGTCAGCGATTGTGATTATGTAGTATTCAGGGAAATAATAGTTGTTCCTACCAAAAAACGGCTGCGCTTTGTCCCGGCGGCAACATCATTTGCCAACGGCAATTTGGGGCTTGATTCTGCTGTTTAAAAATCATAATTTCCCTAAATAAACAACAAAAAATGGATTATAATCGGAAAATTGATGTAAGAAATCAGAAATTACTCCATCAAAATTGATGCAGAGATGTAGGGCGAACAATATCTCGTACAACTAACATACATTTTCTAAACGACGAAGAGCATATCGATGAAAAGTAAAATAATCTTTATATAGAAAGAGAAGTCAGTTGCCGGAGAGAAGTCAGTTGCCGGAGAGGTTAAGTGGGAAGATAAATCGGACCACGAAATTGAGCATAGAAGAAGTGGGGGAGAAGTTTATGAACGTGAAAAGTTTTTCAGCGAAGGGGGGCAGTTGTAATTTTTAATGTCGTATAAAATGGTAAAGAAAATTTCAGTTATCAAATAACAAAAATACAAATTTAACCCTATATATATATATATATATATATATATATATATATATATATATATATATATATATATATATATATATATATATATATATATATATATATATAATTACATATTTGCCACTTGAAAAAAATAAATCCACTCGGCTCTATGGAAATTAGCACTTTAATTGCTTGAAAATTCATTCGTCTACAAATGCCCCCTTGAGATATGTTGATGAACAATGCTTGTTAAAGTGAATAAGTAGCGAATATATATCAGGTCTTTTCGTCTGCGATCGGACATTAACTACAAATACTGCCGAGCTATTTGATAAATGAACTTTAAAATTTTAAAGCCCAATTAATAAAGTTTGGACCAATCTATTTGTCGACCAATCCGGCGCACCAATTTATTCGAGCTGACATTAAAAATGAGGCAAGACTTTGAATTGTAGAAAGTTTGTCCACCCAATTCGGCAGAACTTTTAGGGTTGGGCATTTGGGATCGGGATTCGGGATCCCGTCCCGTCCCGATCGGAATTTTACTATTTGTGGCTAAAACTTAGGGAATTCGGGATTTCGGGATTACGGGATTCGGGATCGGGATTAGGAGCATATACGGGATCGGGATTCGGGAATTGGTTCAATCCCGATCAGGATATTTTAATCCCGTGAGTATTCTAACTTTTGTGTGGGAAAGAAAAAAAATGGTTGTTTAACTTTTTTTTTTATGGTAGATTGCATCTATAATGTATATATAGTGTCAATGAGATGAAGAATACAATATAATATATCGTTCCAACTTATTTTTAATTTTTTTAAATTTTCATTTGTTCCGAGTTTCGTTGTAAAAATAAATAGTGCAAGAACAATAGTATGTATATAATATATTCAAGTTGGTTTAGTGTATAAAATAATAATAATGGAAAAAAATGCAATATTTCTTACTTTTTAAGCAAAATATGGGATTTCCCGATCCCAATCCCAAATTCCCGAAATATTTAGAGATACCGATATACCGGGATTTAATAGTATGGGACGGGATTGGGATTTAAAATTTTTATCCCGAATTCCCGTCCCGAACTCACCCCTAAGAACTTTGCTTTTCCACCCTTTTTCTTTCTTTTCTTTTCTTTTTTTATTATTATTATATATATATATATATATATTTTTTTTTTTTTTTTTACATGCATATCCACGTGGCCCACATTAAGTCTTGGACTCCTGGTGTCATTCGAACTTGAATCTCTGTTTCCATATGGAGAGAAAAAAATAAATATTGAATTTTTGACTCTGCAATTCCTTAAAATTCTTAATCACGATGTTTCGAAAGAAAATCAAGCAGCGTCTTGATAAGTGTTCGTTTTTGCACAACATTTACTTATTGAATATTCGGGTTTTGGTTTTCGTTCATCCGAGTTTTCGACTTTATTTGTACATATTATGTGTTTCTTGTTTTATTTATATTTTAGGTAAACAGAAGCTATTTTTTATTCAAACCGATTTTGGAAGCGAAGCCGAGAACCAAACCAAACAAGTGCAAAAGTGCATTCTAACGGACTAAGACAGTGTTCGGTATTTGACGCATAACTCTGTCATATGACATCCGACTGAGGTGATACAAATGGAATTAGAAAGTCAACTTCAAGGGCTACAACTTTTGTGAAATGCATATTTGTCGAATTCGGGCTGAAAAAAGGGTCAAAACAGTGTTTGAAGCTGATACAAAGGCCAGATTACAATCCAATCTTCCTGTATCGCAATCTGGGGGTCTTACAAAGGAGTTTTTCGATGAGGACCCAGATCGCGATCGAGCCTTCCTATATCGCGATCTGGGAGGTCTCACATAACGTTTTTTTACCAAGATCCAGATCGCGATCCAGCCTTCCTGTATCGCGATCTAGTAAGGCGATGCACTGTTTTTTAGGCAAGATATTTGTGTTTTGCAAGCCTACTATAAATAGAAGTCCCCTCCTCTCCAATTTTCGACCTCTTGGCCTCTTCTTCGATTTTTCTTCGGTTTCCGTCAGTTCTTCGCGGGAAGCTTCGACGAGGGTTTCGACGAGGGTTTCGACGAGGGTTTTTCATCAGCTTTTTCTTTACGTTTACTTTATGATTTATCGTGTTCTTCATTTTGATGCTATGTTTGTAATGAACTGAGCATTTCTTGTAGGAAAATGAAACCTTGTATATATTTATTTTGATTTTCAGATATGTGATCTATTTGTAGTTCTTTGATTATATTTATGTTTTCCTGTGTTAAACGCCTTCGATTGTTTGGCCAACAGTTGAATTGATTGCAAATAGGAATGAACGAGAGAGAGGATTTCTCGTTTGATTTTAGGAAAACATAGCTCGGGTTGTTGAAATGGAGACGTGATGCACCTCGGGTAGCCCTAAACGCTCTATAAATATCAGGTTCTGAATGGAGACGTCGGACATGTGGGTATTTTAGTGTCTGGGTTAGCGAATATTGAGTTGACATTACATTCGGATTTGTAATCTTTATCGATTGTACATTGGTGGATTTTACCCAACAAGCCATCACACATCGAAATTCCTCGCTTATACGGGCAGACCGTTGTTTTTATTATTGTTTATTTTTTTTAGCTTCATCCCCCGCCCTTTTGACTGTCTAGATATAGTTTAGGATAGTTTAGTTACGGTACTTGGTAAATTTATGAACTTAATTCCCTGTGGATCGATATCTGGAATTCACTATTCTACAAAACGTGATACTGTACACTTGCGTTTATTAATACGTAGGTTTTACGCGTATGAGGTCTCATGGTTGAATCCTTTTCCAGTTCAACTTCAACTGGATATTCGAGGATTTGTGTTCGAACTACTAATTTTCTTCAACTAAAACTCGGAAAATTAATACTCTGAGGCGAGACTCTTGGGAGATTAAAACTCGATCTCTAAACTTTAGAAAAATCCTATCTCTAGTTAATTCATGAATCCTTTTCAATTGGAAATTCACAATCCCAATATTAATTTAATTGATCTTGTTCATGCTTATAAAAGGAACGTTCCTGCACACTTTTTCATTATTCAACCAACCATCGAGTATTTGCTTGAGAATTTCAAGCTTCCACTTTGCCCTGTTGCTTAAATAGTTTTTTTGCTGGTGCTTTCTCTGAATTTCCGTGTGAGTTTGCTGCCTTTTATTCTTCGCACAATTTATCTCTTTGATCATGCTCACCAGATGTTTGGTAATTTGATTATGAGAAACTGATCCTTTTATTTCAACAATAGGAATCAAGCCATTTGGTCTTTTCTTCAAATTTGAGTTTTGCAAAGTTTCTTTCGTTCTATTTCACGTTATATATATATATATATATATATATATATATATATATATATATATATATATATATATATATATATAAATAAAAGCCCATCATGGGATACTTATTCATAAAGGGATCTAGATAAAAAACTCTTTTACAAATAAATCCAGGCATTATCTAGAGGTGTGAAACGACAGTACAATTAGTGTCAGTGACAGTATCATTACTGTTAGTGACAATACAATTACGATCAACATTCAGCAGCGGGGGTAAAATAAAACAGATAAAAGATTTAGTGAAAAAAACACTAAAAAAAATTCACTGCCGGAAACCGGCGGCGGGGCGGGACAAGCAGACAGGGAAAAAAAAAAAAAAAAAAAGAAAAAAGTCAACGCATGAAACTGACGGCAAAAAATAGAATTCAGAAAAAAAAAGTTACAATTGTATATCAACTCTAGAATTTCAGAAAAAAAAAAAAAAAAAAAAAAAAAAAAAAAAAAAAAAAAAAAAAAAAATTTATAAGTTAAAATTGTATTTTTGGTCAAAATTAGGGGCCCCAAACACAAACTTAAAGTGTGGATCAGTCCCTACAGACGTTTCATAGGCGTATAAGTCCCTAATGTAAAGTTTCACATGCAGTTCAATCCCTAGAGGCAAGTGAAAATTCTAAAATACCCTTTACTTTAATCTGAAATTACATACCTTTTCATTTTCTCTCTCTTCCCTTTCTCTTTCTTCTCTCTTTCCTCTTTCCTCTTTTTCAATGTCTTTTCTCTCTCTAATTTTCTTGCCCGTTCCAATTCAATTTATGTTATTTTTCTTCAAACAACAAACAAAAATGAACACGAAAAGGCGCAAGAAAACAAACTCCTAAATCAATACAAATGAAGCAACAAGAACAAAGAAAAGGAAGAACCAAGGTAGTAGAAGAAGGAAAAAACAAAAAGAAAAGAGGAAAGAGACCCATTTTCGAAGAATGGTGAAGGGGAAGAAATAAGATTTGATTTGTTTCCCCTATCATTAAATCGGTTCCAATATATGTTGCTTTGTTGTTCGAGTTTGCAAAGATCATTTAGTTATTGTCGATTTTGAACACCTTCTCCTGAGTATTATTCTTCGGCGACATTAACATGTTCCCAAAGCATTTTTAGTCCTAGCAAGAATATGTAGTTGCGGGAATATGTCCTTTGTTATAGAGCTAACAATACTATTGGTCAGCTCTACTCGTACTTTATATTGAAAACATGGTACCATATATTTTGATGAATTGCACTTACCGGTTGGACACATGGTACTATATTTTGTTATGAATTGAGTTTATATGGTTGACTTGGCCACATATTTATATAAATATTATAAGCGTACCATACTAATGAACAACAACTATTTTCTAGTTTATTTGAAGATATCGTGTCAATTCAAGACATGTAATTCACATGTGTATTCATCGTACTTACGTGTTTCACACATCGGACTATAGTTTTTGATGGATTGAGTTATATCGATTTCCATGACACTTTAATGATCAATTAGTATGGAAGATGCATAAATTATGTTTTAGATGTGTATTTTAAGGTTGGTTGAGCATTATTATTGTGTTTGGAGTACAAAATGTCATAAATATGTTGAATTTCATACATGATACTCATATAAGTGTACAAGATACCATAAATGTGTTAGATTTGTTACATGATACTCATATAAGTGTGTAAGGCTCATGCGTAGAGCTAAAAGTTTACTCAAATGTTGCCATAATCTATGCGGATCAACTCCTACATCATCTCATTTCATGTTAATAGTCTTAAAATGAAGAAATGGGTCTTAAAATGATATTATATGGATGCATTGGCCCCACAATAATATAAAGAATATAGAAGTACAATATGAATGGACAACATATACTTTATAAATAACCTCACAATTCTATATGCATGAATAACTCTAACTTTACCAGTTTATACATTGTAGTTACTTGTGGAACAAAAGATACTATATTTTGCGATGAATTGAGTTGCACCAATTTCATTGACACTTTAATGATGACTTAGTATGGGAGATGCATAAATTATGTTTTAGATGAGTATTTTAAGTTTGGTGAACATTGGTGTTACGTTTGGAGTCCACAAATGTGTTTGATTACCTACATGATATTCACATCTAGTACAAGACTTGTATGTAGGACTAGTATTTTTCTCAAATGTTACCGTAATTGATGTTGATGGATTCGCACGTTATCTCATTTGATGTAATTAGTCATAAAATGAACGAATGCCTCAGAAAATGAGTATATATTGTTGCATTGGTCCCAAAATAATATCTATAAAGCAAGCGTACCATATAAATGGAGAACATCTAATTTTTCATTGAAAGAAGCGTACTCTAGGAATGGACAACATGTGCATCACCGGTGTAATGCATTCATTTTTATGTAGAATAAATTGTACCATAATTATAATGAATTGAATTGTACCAATTTCATAATAAATTTAGAGATTAGTGAGTATGGGAGGGACATAAAATATATTTTAAATGACTATTTTAAGATTAATGAACAATGGTGTTGCGTTTAGAGTTCAAAATGCCACAAAATGCCGACATGATACTCACTTAGACAACACATACTTTACCAGTGAACCAAATATACTTGATTCTAGACGTAAGCGTACTATGTTGACGCATTTATTCAACTACATGACTAGCAATACTAGTACTTTTCATTTCTTATTTCAACACCATCCAACCACACTAGCAATACTATTGTTTAATACGACATATACTACTGTAGTCACATAAAACACCAAATGTTTCATAAAATAATACGAGAAGCGTCTTTCTCAGAACCTATATCAAACTATCAAACATCTTCTAAATATGTGGCTAGAAAATTAAAATAAAATCTTGTTTCTTCCCCTTCACAATTCTTCGAAAATGGATCTCTTTCCTCTTTTCTTTTTCTTTTGTTCACGAGTTTTTTCTTGCACCTTTTCGTTTGTTGTTTGAAGAAAAAAATAACTGAAAATTGAGTTTTGAATTGGAACGGGCAAGGGAAGAAAAGAGAAAAGAGAAAGAGAAAAAGAGAAAAGAGAAAAGAGAAAAGAGAAAAGAAAGAAAAAAGGAAGAGAGAGAGAGAGAAAATAAATGAAAGAAAGATAGAGAGCAAAAAAAATAATATAATAATGCAAACGTAGGGACTGAATTGCATGTGAAACTCTGCAGTAGGGACTGATTCGCTTATAAAACGTGTGTATGGACTGATCTGCGCTTTAAGTTTGTATTTGGGGATTTATCTGTACTAACCCCTTTAATTAAGAATTAGGTTTAAAGGGTTGTGGGTACTTTTGTCATATACATTACTTTTCCTTTAATTATGATACATATTAAAGGGACGGGCTTATTGACGAAAAAGATATAACCCCTGAATCTAGAATAATAAAGATGGTTGGTCATTAACTTATGCGTAACTTTTATATATATATATATATATATATATATATATATATATATATATATATATATATATATATATATATATATATATATATATATATATATATATATATATATATATATATATATATATATATATATATATATATATATATATATATATATATATATATATATATATATATATATATATATATATATATATATATATATATATATATATATATATATATATATATATATATATATATATATATATATATATATATATATATATATATATATATATATATATATATATATATATATATATATATATATATATATATATATATATATATATATATGTGTGTGTGTGTTCCTTTATTATTCATGGAATTTTAATGAATAAACGTGTAATGTATATAATCACTGGTTAATTGATCCTGATTTCAGTGACTAATATTACCAAATGATGGGTAATATATGATAGACACACAAATTGAGTAATTTTAATTAGTGGGTTATTACAAATAAACTCATTATGTGCAACTTATTCATAAAGAGGGTCATGCTAAAATTTTTTTTAGAAAAGAGTTCAGACAAAGTTCAGAGGTAAAAGACAACCTTCTCATATTTCATGCATTTTACCCAATTTAACCTCAATTTGACCATAAATTTCACCAATTATTCAACTTTGACCACTATTATGATTTTTAGTCCAAATTTGATTGTCGTTGCCCTTGACCGTCGGTCTTCGGCATTGACTTTCTTTTTCTTTCTACTACCGCTGCCGCCGGTTTCCGGCGGCGTTGATTTTTCTTTTAATTTTTTTCCTTCATATTTTTTGACCCCCGTAAAAAATAGTAATATTATTGTGGTTGATAGTATATTAACTATAATGTTGTTTAACACAATCATATTGCTATATTACTATCTAGCACATTAATATCAACCAGTGTTCTAAAAATCGGCCGAGGCGGCCGATTAATCGGTCTCCGAGGCGGAGGCGGTCCAAAACCTTTACGATTTTAGTGTAAAGGTTTGAAAATTCGGTTTTTTGCCTGTGAGGCGGTTTTAGGAGGTCTGAGGCGGTCCGAGGCGGTCTGAGGCGGTCAAACCTTTAAGGCGGGTCAAACTCGGTGGCAAAAATCGGTCAAAAATCGGTTTTTTTTTTTTTTTTTTTTTTTTCCTTTTTAGATTTCAAAATAAAAGTTGGATTTTAATAAAAGAAAATAGGAGTTTATGCCTTATTTTATTTATGTTAATTGTTATTGTTAAAGAACTAATGATGTATGCCACGAATGTTCAAGAATAAATGTAAGTTCAAAAAAAATATTTTTTTATTTATATTTTATAAGGATATTTATGTATTATGATCTTATGATTATTAATCTTTTATTATGTTATTAGGATATATACATGATGGAGATATAACTATGTTTAAATATTTTTTTATATATGTTGGAGTATTTATAAATAATTTTTAGAAATATATTATATTAAATTTTAAAAACCGATTTATTTCCGATTAATCACCGCCACACTGATTAATCGTGAATCGGTGCTTGACCGACTCGGACCCGATTACCGATTTTAACAACCTTGATATCAACACAGCAAAATCACTATGTCACATAATAAATTATTCTGTAATGCAATAATAATATTATGTTTACTAGTCAACAAAGGCAAACATTAGAGTTGGGATTGAGTTGGTTTTTATATACCAACCGACCCATTACCGATCATATTTTTAGGAGGATAATCAATTTTTAACCGACCCATTGGATCCGGTCGATAATTTTAACCAACCCAGCTATACTGGGTCGGTTGGTGGTTTCTAATATTATTAAAAGTTGATTGACCGATAATTATCGGTTATCTAACTATACTATTAATTTTTTATTAAAAATATAAAATAAAGGCTGGTTATTGAATTATCAAAATAATTAGTATTTTAAATTTTAAAATAATCAACAAAGGAAAAAAAAATTGACCTAAATCTTCAACCAGTTTTTTTATGCCCAAGCTTAAACAAAAAACTTACAAAACTCCACTAAATCTCATGTGCATGTTTGAAATTACTTTGATTTTTCTAATTATATTTTTTCGTTAAATTGTTATTAATTATTTTGAACTGATAAATGATGATCGCACCATGGTATTTCGCAAAATGTGGATATTTTTACTCCAAAATTTGAGTTTTTTTAAGTAAATTAGGTGGTAGGTATAAACCATCAACCGACCCATTTCGGAACTAAATATTCGGTTTCCAATCATCAACCGACCCACAAAGGTTGGGTCGGCAACGGTTTTCAAATTTGAGCCAAAATGATTTGAAGGATGGGTCGGTTTTTAGGCTGGTAATCGACCGACCCAACGACCCAGTCCCAGCCCTAGCAAACATAATAATAAGGCAAAAAAAAAATAATAGTGTTGTGGTTGACAGTAATATTACTGTAACGATAGTAATATTATTGTATTTACACTAATTTTACCGTCAACTACAGGAATATTACAATAGTAAAATGTAATATTATTACGTTAACCGGTCAACAATCTACAAAAAAAAAATCCAAAAAAAATTGATGTGGTTGACAATAATATTATTGTGTTTACAGTAATTTTACTGCCAACCACAGTAGTATTACAATAGTAGACAATAATAGTATTACGTTGACTGGTCAACAAATCAAACAAAATAAAAAAAAAAAAAAAAAGTAAAATAATATTAATGTTGTTGACAGTAATATTATTGTATTTACAGTAATTTGACTGTCAATGACAGTGATATTACTGTCATCGGTTAGCGGCGGGCCGAAAAAAAAAGCAGAAAAAGGTTGTCAAAAAAATAAAAACAAATAAACTCAATGCCGGAGACCAGTTGAAGAAAAATAGTAGGAAAAAAAGTCAATGGCATTGACTGACGGCTACAAAAAAGAGTTCTAAAAAGAAAAGGTCAAAATTTAATTTTTGGGTCAAAATTGACGAAATTTAAGTTAAATTGATATTAGAATTATAAATTTGATTTAAAGAGTTGGGGGTAATTTTATCATATATATTAAGTTTGCCTTTATTTATTAGTTATTAGACATATTAAAGAAATTGTTTTATTGACAAAAGAGATATATCACCTAAACCTAGAATAATAAAAATGGTTGGTCAGAGATCTCCTTACAAAAATCCCTTAGTTAGTTGGTGAAAGATTCTATATTTTCCTTATAACCACATATTTGTTCGCGTTACAATTGAATAATTAAAAGGGCAGAGTTCACTTTGCACCCCTAAATTATGGGTTATGTCGCATACATACTCATCAATTACGAAACATACCAAATACCCCTCCATATTTTTTGGTCAAACTTACAAAAAGACATTAAGTTTGTGATGTTTTCTTGAGCAATTACAATCTTACCCCCACCTTTAGTCTATGGAAAATATATGTGAATTTTAGTACTCAGAAATATTTCAGCCAAAATAAAAAATACAAATTAAAGTCACTTGGATGACTTACCCCCGCCTTCATTCTTTTCCATCATAACTCAACTTGCAAACATTACTTAGATGACTATTTAAGTAATTGTTTAGCTTATTTTAATATTTTATTAAGTTGAGCATATTAGTTTGTAAGTTATAATGGCGATATTTTTTTTTTAATAATTAAAATCCATTATGGAGATCTGTTTGTGGAGTTTGAATGTATTAAGGGTTAGACTTAGGGGTGTGAAAGAGCTCGCCTCTTTTGGCAGCTTGAGCTCGAGCTCGAGTTCGTCGAGTTCCTTCTTTTTTGGCTCGAGCTCGAGTCCCTGCTCATTTTGTTGTTTTTTTTTTGTAATTATTATTTAAAATTATTTTCAAAAATTAAAAAATAAACAATAGGTTGTAATAATATATATTTTTTAATATTTTTATTTTAGTTTTGTTTATTTCTATTATATTTTATATTATTATACATTATTTAAATAAAAAATAATATATACAAAAAATATATTAAAAAAAATAATAAATAAGGTTCGCGAGCCGGCTCGTGAGCTCACGAATAACTAAAAACTGGCTCGAGCTCGGCTCGTCATATTCGAGCTCGAAAAACTCGAGTTTGAGTTCGAGCTTTTTACGAGCCGACTCATCGAACTCACGAGTCGGCTAGACTCGTTTGCAACCCCTAGTTTGACTTACATTAAGTGAGATGTTTACCCTGATTTGATCTCCTATTTGGAGATACTTGGTTTAGTTGAAGAAATAAGCTAACCAGTTGCTAATGTGTTTTAGTTATGATTGCTATATAAAATTAAGTTCATAATAAGAACTAGAGCTGGACATTATATTGATGTTAAGAAGAAGACAAAAAGAGCAAAAAATAACTAATTTCAAATGGAAAAATGAGGAAAAATAAAGGTAAAAAAAGTAAGGCACATATAAAGTTTGAACTCTTACACAATAGGGGTAAAAGGGTCCAAAATAGGCAACAAGAAAGTCAATACGTGATGTGAGCATATTCCAATGGAATACCAACATGAGGGGTATTTTGTACATTTCGTAATTGGGAAGTGTGTGTTTGGGACACATCCCATAATTCAGAGGAGTAAAGTGAACTTTGCCCTAATCTAAACCAAGGTTGTAAAAATCGGTAATCGGGTCCGAGTCGGTCAGGCACCGACTCACGATTAATCGGTGCGGCGGTGATTAATCGGTGATAAATCGGAAATAAATCGGTTTTTAAAATTTAATATAATATATTTGTAGATATTATTTATAAATACTCAAAACATAGATAAAAAATATTTGAACATAGTTATATCTCGATCATGTATATATTCTAATAACATAATAAAAGTTTAATAATAATAAGATCATAATACATAAATATCCTTACAAAATATAAATAAAAAGGCAATTTTTTTTGAATTTACATACATTCTTGGCATACATCATTAGTTCTTTAACAATAATAATTAACATAAACCAAATAAAGCATAAACTCATTTTTTTTTACTAAAATCCCAACTTTTATTTTGATTTATAAAAAAAAAAAAAAAAAGAAATCCGATTTTTGACCGATTTTTTGCCGATTTTTGCCACCGAAGTTTGACCCGCTTTAAAGGTTTGACCGCCTCAGACCGCCTCGGACCGCCTCAAACCGCCTCACAGGCAAAAAATCGATTTTTCAAACATTTACACTAAAATCGTAAAGGTTTTGGACCGCCTCCGCCTCGGCGACCGATTAATCGGCCGCCTCGGCCGATTTTTAGAACACTGATCTAAACATACAATAGAAAAATTTGTGAAACATATTTATTAGTCTAACTTATGCACGAAATAAAAAAGGGAATATAGTTAAGTTACTCTATTTATATATAATGTTGTTCAGTTTTTATTAATAATGTATTAATTGATGTATAATTAATAGGTTCATACGATATTTTTCTTACTAATTTTTCCTTCTTAAAATAAGGAATTGATATACAAAATAGTTATTACAAAAAATATAAAATAATATTAAAAAAAGGGGTTTTTGTGCATAGGTCCGTAATCAAGCATCTTTATTATTCTAGGTTTAGGGGCTATATCTCTTTCAACAATAATCTCATCCCTTTAATATTTATTATAAATAAAGAAAACATTTATGCATATGACAATATTACCCCCAACCCTTTATACCAAATTCTTAATTGTAACTCCAATTTAATCAATTTTGTCCACAAAATCCAATTTTGAACTCAAAAATCCAATTTTGACCTTTTTTTTCAAAAAAAAATTCCCGCCGGATTTCAGCGTTGACTTTTCGATTTTTTTTTTTCTTACGGATTTTTTCGCCGGTTTCCACTGTTAGACTTTTTTTTTGTTTTTCTGGTCTGTTTTTTTCCGCCGCTGGATTCCGGCGTTGACTTATTTTTAGTGTTTTTTTTTTAGTCCGCCATTAAACGTTGACCGTAATTGTGCTGTCACTGACAGTAAAGTAATGTAATTATACTGTCAATGACAGTACATTAACGTAATTGTACTGCTGTTGACAATACATTATATAATTGTTCTGCCGTTAACAGTAAATTAACACAATATAATAATTATTATTATTATTAATTTTTTTTTTGTTTGATTTGTTGACAGGTCAACATAATTATATTACTGTCGTTGACAGTAAAATAACTGTAAACACAATAATATTACTGTCAACCACATCACTATTATTATTTTTTTGGGTTTTTTGTTTTGTTTGAGTTATTGACAAAGTAACATAATAATATTACTGTCTATTATTGTAATATTACTGTAAACACAATGATATTACTGTGGTTGATGGTAATATTACTGTTGTTATAGTAATATTGCTGTCAACCACATCAATATTATTATTTTGTTTGGGTTTTTTTGTTTGTTTGAGTTATTCACGAAGTAACGTGATAATATTACTGTCTATTTACTTTATGTTGAGGGTAATATTACTGTTGTTATAGTAATATTACTGTTGTTATATTAATATTACTGTCACTCACAGTAATATTAATTCTTTTTGCTTTTTATTATGTTTACATTGGTTGAACGGTCAACATAGTAATATTACTCTATTACACAATAATAATGAGTTTTGTTGTGTTAATATTATTGTGCTATAGATTAATATAGCAATATTATTGTGTTAAACTGTAGTATAGTTAATTTTACAGTGTTTAACAGTAATATAGTTAATATTTCTGTGAATTCCAGCAATATTGCTGTTTAAACGAAAAAAAATGTTACAGAAAAAAAAAAAAAAAAAAAAAAAAAAAAAAAGGCAACTCCGGAAACCGGCGAAAAAAAAAGTGAACGCCGGAGACAACGGCGGTGACGGATGAAATTGTCCATAAAAACGTTTTGGGTCAAAATTGAATAATTTGTGAAATTTGGGATCAAATTGAGGTTAAATTAAATTAAAGGATGAAATTGGAGCATATTAAAGTATGAGAGGCTCTTTTAGTCTTTTACAAAAAATTGGACTACGTGTGGACTTATTTGTCAAGGAGTTTATTGTCTGGATCTCGCTATGAATAAGTATCCATTGATGGGCTTTTTGTAAAGACCCATTAAAACAAAGGCTATTTGACAAAACCCCTCATTCAATTTCGATGGAATAGTAAATCCAAATCCAAATTCCATATTTGAGATAACCTCTTTCATATGAAAATACCAAATTTGCACTATTGAATTGTTATGGAAAATGAATTACAAGATTCGTAGATATGCAAATCACTCAAATTTAGGATCCCATCATAAAATATGGAGTTTTTGTGCATAAGTCCCTAACCAACCATCGTATTTATTCTAGGTTTATGGGATATATCTCTTTCACCAATAAGCTTATCCCTTTAATATTTATTATAAATAAAGGAAAAATTAATGTATATGGCAAAATTACCCCCAACCCTTTACACCGAATTCTTAATTGTAACCTCAATTTAATCAATTTTGATCACAAAAATCCAATTTTGACTTTTTTTTCCAAAACATTTTATTTTTTCAAAAAATATTTTTTTGCCGCCGGTTTCCGGCGTTGACTTTTCGATTTTGTTTGTTTTTGTTTTTTCTTTTTTTTTTCCTGTTCTGTTTTTTCCGCCGCTGGATTCCGGCGTTAACTTTTTTTAGTGTTTTTTTTTTCTTTTTTTTAACGCCCGCCGTTAAACCGTTGACCGTAATTGTGATGTCATTAACGGTAATTATATTGTCACTGACTATAGATTAACGTAATTGTACTGCCGTTGACAATACATTTATGTAATTGTATTGCCGTTGACAGTACAATTAGAGTCAATGACAATATTATTATTTATTTTCTTAATTTTTTTTAATTATGTTTGATTTGTTGACAAGTCAACGTAATTATATTACTGTCGTTGACAGTAAAATAACTGTAAACACAATAATATTACTGTCAACCACATCAATATTATTTCTTTTTTTGGTTTTTTTGTTTTGTTTGAGTTATTCACGGAGTAACGTAATAATATTACTGTCTATTATTGTAATATTACTGTAAACACAATAATATTACTATGGTTGACGGTAATATTACATTTGTTATAGTAATAACCACATCAATATTATTATTTTTTGGGTTTATTTGTTTTGTTTGAGTTATTCACGGAGTAACGTAATAATATTACTGTCTATTATTGTAATATTACTGTAAACACAATAATATTACTGTGGTTGACGGTAACATTACTGTTACTCACAGCAATATTATTATTTTCTTGGGTTGTTTGAGTTATTCACGGAGTAACGTAATAATATTATTGTCTATTATTGTAATATTATTGTAAACACAATAATATTATTGTGGTTGACGGTAATATTACTGTTGTTATAGTAATATTACTATCACTCACAATAATATTAATTCTTTTGGCTTTTTATTATGTTTACCTTTGTTAAACGGTCAACATATTAATATTACTCTATTACGCAATAATAATGAGTTTTGTTGTGTTAATATTACTGTGCTAGAGATTAAAGGTGTGTTTGATAAAATTTAGCACTCAATGCTGAATGCTGAATAAATATCTGAATGATAAAGAGTAATATCTGAATGTTGAATACTGACCGAGTAAGTTTATTTGATAACTAAACATCTTTAGGGTATGAATGATATAATATTAGTATATTAGCCCTATCCATAAATTTATTTGTCAGCTAAATTATTAGTAATTCTAATTTTACAATAAAAAAATATAAAACTAATTACAATATCATAAGCTTTCGTAGAAGGTCTTTTATTAGTAGAAACATTTATTTATGCAATATAAAATAATTTAATTAAAATCAATTTCTTATGAAAAATCAAAACTGAAAGCTATCTTTTAATTTATTGTGCCACAACAGTCTTCTTCTATCCTTGAGTCCTGTCCCCTTTCTGCCATCCTCAATTTGCCGAAAGGGGAGAGAGACAACGGGTCAAAGAATGCTCAAACTTATTGGGGATAGATTTGTCTATAACCCATTCAGATGTATCTCTTAATCAATAAGTCAGATTTTCTAAACTAAATCGCTCAGCGAAAATTGGTTTCATTCAGATCTATCCATCAAACGCACTAAATGGCTTATTGCTGACCGAGTAAGAGATGACGCGTGTTCAGAGCTCAACAAACAAGGCCTAATATAGCAATATTACTGTGTTAAACTGTAGTATAGTTAATTTTACTGTGTTTAACAGTAATATAGTTAATATTACTGTCAATCACAACAATATTGTTCTTTAGGGAGGGGGAGATGTGAAAGGAAAAAAAAACAAAAAAAGAGAAAAGAAAAAATAAAAAAAATTAATTCAAAAAGTCAACGGCGGTGACGGACGAAATTGTCCATAAAAATATGTTTTGGGTCAAAATTGAATTAATTGTGAAATTTGAGGTCAAATTGAGGTTAGATGAAATTAAAGGATGAAATCGGAGCATATTAAAGTATGAGGGGCTATTTTAGTATTTTACAAAGCTCTGGACCATGTGTGGACTTTTTTTGTAAAAAAGTTTATTGTCTGCACGTCTTTATGAATAAGTACCCATTGATGGGCTTATTTGTAAAGTGCACATAAAATAAAGCCTTATTTCAATTCATGTTTTTTTCCATTTTCTAATTTCGATATATTTTTTTTATTTTGATGCAAAAATTAAATTGTTTTTTCTAACAGCAAATTTACCAAAAAAATAAAATTCACTAAAATTGAAATCCACTATTTACTGAAAACAAAATTTTGAAATCCATTCATCCTTGGAAGCAAGAATTTGTTTCTATTAACTAAATGGAATAATTATTTGAAATTTGTCGAAAACCAGTATGAAATTAACGTAAAGTTCATTATGAAATCAACGTAATCCACGTTAAATATTAATTTCAATAGTGGATTTAATAAATGAAAATGTCAAAATCCACTATGCACAAATAGTGGATTTGATTAAGGGAAATGATGAAAACCACCATGCGCAATAGTGGATTTAATAAATGAAAATGGCAAAAACCACGCTGCGCAATAGCGGAGTTAAAAATGAAAGGTCAAAATCCTTATGGGAGACGGTTTGGACGTGTGAGGGCAATGGTTAAGAGAAAAAAGAGGGCAACGGTGGTAGATAGAAAATGAGTGGGGGGGATAGCGATTGTTGAGGAGAAATAAAATAAATAAAAAGACATGAACGTGAGGGGAGATGGGGAGGAAAGAGTTGTGGGATGTGGAGAAATAGAAAGTGGGGGAAAATAGGAGTTTGATGGTTTTTACTAAGGGTATTATAGTGACATTGTATTATTTATGGTAATTAAAAAATGTTTTTGATTTATCTTACAATTGAAAAAAATATTTTGGGCTCATCTCAATTGCACATGTCTAATGAGAGGGGTTTTTCAAATAATCCCTAAAAGTATCGTATTAAATATGCGAAGAAAATTAAATAAATTAACTAAGAAAATAGAATTAAAGATTATTGAAACAACAAATTCAAGTATAAAAATACTAAAAAAAAATATAAACTTTAATTTAATGTATGTCCTTAAAAACATCGTGTATATATTTAAAATCATAATAAAAAAATCCGATAATAAAGTACTAAAAAACAGAATCGTAAAAATAAATTGATTCCTAAAAAATAAACGTAATTAAAGAAACAAATAAAGCCATTTAGTTGATCTGAAAAATTTTAACGTGGTTTGATTATGTACTTTTAATTGTAATGTACTAAAAATGATAAGTTTTATAAAATATTTAAACATAATTTTTAAAATCTTTTTCGGATATAATTTCAAATTATTAAAATGCACTAAACATGTATAAATTATTCAAATTTATATTTTATATAATTCATTTATAGGTACATTACATATTTAATTTCATATTTATTAACATCAATAATTAAATTTGAAATTTGGATAAAATATTAAAAAATACAATCAAACAATTAATGATTTTTTTGTAAACTAATTAAGGAACAATAATAATTTTTGAACAAAAGTCATTTTTTAAAGTATATGATATTTCATGAGATTTAATTTATATTCTTTTAAATGTATATTTTATATATTTAATTTATATGTGTATTACATATTTAATTCAAAATTTATTAAGATAACTATTTAAATTAGTAATCTAAATAAAAGAATAAAGAAAAGACGAGCAAACTATTATTTTTTTCGTAAAAGTAATTAACGAAATATAATACTTTTTTGACTTTTTGAAATATGAAATCAATGAAAATATATGTATAGCATAGGTGGTAATGTTTAAATGATTGTGCATCTTTATATATAAAGAAAGAAACACTAGGCAATCTAAGAAATCCTAATTGCATATTTGAAAAAAAAAATAATATATATATATAATATTTTTTATATCATATCTTGCAGCTAGTTTTCTACTAATTACTTTCACACCAAATCTCGAATATAACAATCCAAATCCACTACCTCTATATATTTTCAATTGTTATTATTAATTAAATCCTATTTATTTTTCGAGCCTATTTTCTCTAATTCTTCTTAGCTTCATTTATTTAATGATCAATTTCATATTATGAAAATTAAATTTATATAATTTTGATTCGAATGAGTTTGTATTATAAATATGTTATCTGTTGATGTTGTTACCGATATCACTAATAAACTTTATTATAATTGTTATTGTCATGTATTAACTAAACGTTATTTGTACTTTTGAAATGCTATCGCGTGCATCGCACATGGTAAAATTCTAGTATGTTAAATAGGAAATAACTTAAATACATGCCAAACTTAAAATGTCAACTATGCAATTGACTAATACCCATAGTCAATAGAGTGGCAACCTAGCAATTTGAGCAAATAACATAAACAATTCGGCACATGTCGTTCATTGAGGATATAGATCATCCTTTTGTATAATATATAGATAGATTACAAAATGAAACAAACAATTATTAAACTATGGGATTCTATGTGTTTTCGTGTGAATGCTAAGATTTGGATGGTACATAATGTCTTGCAATATGATTATTTATACTTAGGTCGCGGCTACCGGCAATACTAGTTCCATTAAGTGCAAGAACAAAAAAAAAAAAAATCAATGTACAAATACAATAATAAATAATACCGCTACTTGTTTAAAAAAACAAAGTAATGCAATACCATAAACTAAAAGATCACAAAATCACAAGGCCAAATTCTCATCTTCTTCATCTTCCAAAACCCACAAAAACATTTATCCTTCCTCTTTAATAAGTCAACAAAACCTCAACATTCAAAACCCTTAAAACTCAAAAAACCTTCCAAAGAGGGCAAGTATGAAGTCAAAATATATCAAAATGGAAGATTATGAAGTGGAAGAACCCACAGAGGTATGCATTTATATGTTTTATTAGCTATGTTATTATTTTTGGGAAGAAAACAAATTACGCAGGAGCGATTCGACATTTACATGTCGAATTTTGCCCCGAAAAATCGACATTAAGATGTCGAATTTTAGGAAACTCTTATTTCGGCATCTAACCGTCGAATTTTAGGGGCAAAATTCGACATGTAAATGTCAAGTCGCACATGCACGATTTTTTTTTCATAAACAATAACCTATCTCATGAAATACATAAATGCATGCATACGTGTGTTCTTCCACCGTAGAATCTTCCATTTTGATGTCTTTTGACTCTATACTTGTCCTCTTTGTAAGGTTTCTTGAGTTTTGAGGGTTTTGAATGATGATGTTTTGTGGGTTTATGGAAGAGGAAGGAGAAATGTTTTTGTGGATTTTTGAAGATGAGTATTTGGTCTTGTGGTTTTGTGGTTTTGTGGTTTTGTAGTTGGGTGAATTGCATTTTCCACCTTAGAAATAACACCTATCGGCGCTTTGCACCCTATAATTTAAAAGTTAGCAAAGTCCACCCTAAAATGTTGTATCTCATGTCAAAATACACTCCATATTAATTTCATGTGAGATATTAATAAAAAAATAAATAAAAAAACTCAATATATCATGATATTTTAGGTTTTGATTTTTCTTTCTTGCTGTTTATTTTTCCTTAACTTATATTGTGAAATATTTTATTATAAATAAAAATAAAATGCAAGAGATTTTTTTTTTTTTGTTTCTTTCATTAGTGCTCAAATTACAGGCATCAAGCAACACCTATATGAGCCTTTAAATAACTCAATAAGAACCTTAGAAATTACAAGGGATTAAATTATTTGATCGTATACATATATAGTTATAATTTATAAATACACATATGTAATACATATTACACTTCACCTTATCATTTCTGTATCATTACTAACACACAAACGTAAACATCATTATACAAATCATCATCACATAACTATCATGTAATCGTCAGATATATCACGTTCATTTTCTTACCCTTTGTACCGTTGTCCTCTTAACTTTTTTCTTTCCTTTTTTCATTTTTCCTTTTTGTTTTTTAGTTTGAGAACGCTTTCTAGTTCTCGCCCCAGCTTTCATTTCCTTTGTTTTTTTCCTTTTTGTATGATCTTTTGTCATAATGCAAAGATACAACATTTAATCTTGACTTTATGCAAGAAAAACCATTTTATGGGCCGTTTGAAAAAAGTCCTAGGGTTTCAACAATAAGTTGTGTAACCCGTACATACCTTTTGCAATAGTAACTTCCATAGTTATCCTTTCTCAAAGTGACTATACCTTTTGCGATAGTCACCCCCTAACACAGAACGGAAGCACGGTAAAAAAATAATTACAACGAATTAATCCTACATAACAAAATAACCTTCGGAATCCACCGAAAACTCTGGAATCCACCAGAAAATAGAGAAAAATCTAAAGATTTTATTTAAGTTCCAAATTATTCTCAAAATAAAGCCCTAAGGCAGCTATTTATATTAATAAAACTAAAAAACCTAATTAAACTAAGAAAATACTCAAAATTACCAAAAACAACAAAAATGAGTTAGAACATGATTCTAGTAGATCTCGTAATTGTGCGAACAACCTAATTGAGGGAATCCTAATACGATTTTTCTATTATTTGATATTAATCTAAAACTTGTCTAAAACAGCAAAAATGAACTTTTAGGAGTCTAAAAGATGTTGGATTGCCGCAATTTTAAGTGATTCATGAGCTTCGCTCATGAGTTTTGTTCATTGCGCCGTTTCACTTGAGATAGAGTTCGTTTCGTACTCAAATATAATTTGAGTTCGTAGAAAACCTTTTTTTTTTCCATAATTTCTTTCGATATTTCCACCGATGTCCATTAATAACTCTTCTCATAATTGAATAGTTATTTTTCAATTCAAATCCAATTTGGCGTTCCTTATCAATTTCCTCTTCTTCAAAAGAGCTCGATCTCGACCTCGACCTATGATTAAAATATAGCGATGCATATTTCTTTGCAAACAACTTCAAGTGCTCCACCAATCTTCCTGCCACAAAAATCTCGCTTACAAAATCTTCCTCCGAAGGAGGCATTAGAAAAATTGTCTTCTTAATCGAAAATCCCAATGGCTCCACCAATTTTTCTCATACAAGAACTTCACAAGAAACACTATTTGCAATTAGATTACATACCATCACGCAATCCACTTGTCCCTTCTCTCCTCGTGCACCTTCCTCTTCTTGAACAAATTTTACAACTTCAAATTCTTCCTCAAATTTCTTTTTAACACCCTCTTTAAACTCATCGACTTCCTCTTCAACCTTGCTAATGTTCTCTTACCTCGTTGACGCTCTCTTCGAATTTGTTGATGCTCTCTTCAACCTCGTTGACTCTCCCTTCAACTTCGTCAACTTTCACCTTAATTTCGTTAATGTCATTGTTAATCATAGCTACGCAAATTTTAAATTTTGCATCAACAATTTCGTCTTCAACCTCATCAACTCCTACGCCATGATCCTCCAGTAAACTGGGTGCTTGAATAACGAACGAAGTATCTCGTGCCTCCTTAACTTTGACAACGGGTGGAACATCTTCGATTTTTCTAGAATAACTATTTCGCTTATGATAATATTCCTCTCTCCATGCAAACTTTTGAGCCTCTTCACCGGTGTAGAATGTATGCCACCCCATCCTAAGACGTATTGAAAAAATCAATCCTTTCAAGTACCGTGAAATTTCCACACTTTCGGATTCTTGTAAGTTATTTAAGTTTGCTAGTCACATAAACTCAACAGTATACATGTTAACCGATCTAATCCCCTGCGAAAAATTACTATATAGTTGAAATAGATGTTGCTCGTAATCTAAAGGTAAAAAACGATCCATCAACATTTTTCTCATCCTACTCCATGATTGGATTGGAATTTTTTCCTGTCTAGCTCTCTTCCTCTGTATTTCATCCCACCATGCGGCTGCACAACTCTTCAACTCACACCTAACCAATTTTACCATCTTATTCGGGTTTATATCCATGAATTCAAAATATCTTTCGACTTCTGATACCCAATCGATAAAATCCTCAACTTCAAGAAAATTTTCACTAAAAGAAGGAATTTCAGCTCTTACCCGATATTTATCACAATCCTTTTGCCTCCTTTTAGGCGGATTTTCTTGAAACTCAGAGTTGCCTCTCCCCTTTGAAGAGTCGTCACACCTTGATTCAAGTTGAACATGTCCATGATAATTGTGTCTAACATATGCGCCTCGGGCTACACTGTCGGCAATCATCATGTTAGATTCAGTCCTTCTGTTGTTGTTAAGGGCAAATCTCTCGCGCACCAACCGCAGATTTTGCAGTTTTTCAACCCTGCGGTCATCGCCAACGTAGTTGTTGTCTCCATGTTTCACACCTTTCGCCATCTAACCAGGAAAAACCACGCTACTGATGCCAACTGACGTAGAACGAAAGCTGCAACAAATTAATCCTATAGAACAAAAATAACATTCGGAATCCACCGAAAACTCTATAATCCACCTAAAAATAGAGAAAACTCTACATATTTTATTTACATTCAAAATTCTTCTCAAAATAAAGTCCTAAGGCAGCTCTTTATACTAATAAACCTGAAAATCCTAATTAAACTAAGAAAATACTAAAAGTTACCAAAAACGACCAAAACGAGTGAGAGCATTATTCTAGTAGATCTCGTAATTTTGGGAACAACCCAATTTAGGGAATCCTTATACAATTTTTCTATGATTTGATATTAATTTACTAAAACTTGCCTAAAATAGCAACAACAAACTTTAAGGGGTCTAAACCACTATGTAATTAACGACAATCACTATGTAATTAACGAATTCCATTACAAAAATCCACTATAAACTTATCAATTAACAAAAACCACTTTGTAATTAATGAAAACTTCTATGTAATTAACAAAAACCACTATGTAATTAACAAATTCCATTAAGAAAATCCACTATAAACTTATCTAAAAGCACTACATAATAATACAACCATGTGACGACAAAGCAGAGAATTTTGTACCACAGAGATCACACGGGTCTGTTGTATTGATTTTTTTTTTTATATTTTGCTAAACCTAGCAACTCTAACCAAGCAATGATAACATGTGATATATAGAATTGACATCACAAGACCAATTAATATATCTAGCGACCTAACCTAGCACATCATATCCAAGTTTTGAAAATAAACCCTTGTAGGCGCTTGAGCGAATCAGCCGCTATCAACAATAGAACCCTAGCACCACCCTTGATGAGAGGATTCTATGGGGAAAAGATTGCCACCAACTTCTGTCGTCATGGAGGAAAAAAAATCGCAGGCAAAAAAACGAGCCAGAGTATAAAAAAAAGGCGGAGAGAGAGAGAGAGAGAGAGAGAGAGAGAGAGAGAGAGAGAGAGAGAGAGAGAGAGAGAGAGAGAGAGAGAGAGAGAGAGAGTGAGAGAGAGAGAGAGAGAGAGAGAGAGAGAGAGAGAGAGAGAGAGAGAGAGAGAGAGAGAGAGAGAGAGAGAGAGAGAATGTGTAGTAGGTTAAAAATAGAGGAAGAAAAATCGCAGAGAATAAAAAAAAGGCGGAGGGAGAAATAAAGAGAGAGAGAATGTGTGGGAGGTTAGAAAATTGGGAAGGGTATTATTATGAATTTGTATTATTTATGGCTGATTAAAAAGCATTTGCATTTAGCTTAAAAAGTGAAAAAAGGAAAATTGGACTCATCGTAACTGTACAATGCAAATGAGGGGGTTTTGTCAAATAATCCCAAATATATATTTCATTTTATTAATTACTTGGCTATTATAGAAAATAAATAATTTTTACATTGATTGATAATCTATATAAATTATTAATCCTTGATTTCCTACACTACTACCATATTTAAGTAACTAGTATCTCACATGTGCGATGTAGGGGGATAAAATCTACGATCAAAGTGTATTAATGTACAAAATCAATGAACTAAAACACATTGACGATGTAAATCAAATACATCTGAATGAAAAGAGAATGCTAATGTTTATTTTATTGCTAATGTTAATATGCGAATACTAATACTCATGGCGATACTAATATGTTAATGCTAATGTTAATACTAATGTTATTGCTAATATTAATCCTAATATGCTGATGTTAATACCAATTCTAGGACTAATATTGTTATTGATATTGGTCGTGATATTGATACTAATACTGGTATTGATACTAATACTGATAAATACTAATACAGATACTAATATTAATACTAATAAAATTACTAGTACTAATAATAATACTAGTACTTACAATAATAGTAACACTAATACTAATATGCTTATGTTAATCCTATAATGCTAATGTTAATGTTAATTTTAACCCGAAACCCGAAACCCGAAAACCCGAAACCCGAAACCCGAAAGGCTAATGTTAATTCTAATTACAATCTTAATTTCAATACTAATGTTAATCATAATCCTAATTTTATATGATGATTATATTCTTGATTTTGAAATAACTTTTAGAAGAATGAGTTTATTCGAGTGCTACATTGTCACAAAATATTTTATTATCGGTTCGAAGTTTATAAAGATATAGAATAAACTAGTTGAGCACTAACGGATTAAAGTTCAAAATAAAATCCGTACCGTTTTAAAGTTCATTCCTCTAGGGAGGAATTTGATAGTCAAAATAAACGAAAGGGACTTTGCTTTAATTATACATCACCAAAATATAATACTAGTAGCATCGTTCATAGAACCCCGGTACGAACTCCCAAAATCCCAGGCAAGACCTCAATTCGCTACTTGATTCATTCCGGTGGACGATTGCTACTACTATTACCTACAATCAAAAAAGGTATCTATATAAGCTATGAAGTTCAGTAAGAAACCTGATAATATCGAACATTAAAAATAGGTTGTATATAATATGTATAATATTATATATTACTTCCATCATCTTCATTCATTATCCAAACACAACCCAATATATTATATACGATTTTGATTTTTTCTAATATATTATGTAATTTTATCGAAATTTGAGATTTCTTGAATAATTATGTACATTACAATTGAATCAAAATAAGAAGTTTTTGAAATTATATATCTTTCACTGCACTATGAAACACATAAAATAAAACAAAAATTATGTTTTTAAATTCTTAATACAAATAAATAATTAAAAAAATATGAAGTAGAAAATAAATTATAAGCAATAATGGTAGTTGATGTCCAAAGTTAAAATATTGTGCTATATTGATTTTTTGATTAAAATCTCACAAGAATTTATGTAGGGTGCATTTTGCCATGAGA
>NW_012193246.1:352710-374704 GCF_000504015.1 Erythranthe guttata
TTAAAACTTGGGGAATTTGGAATTTCGGGATTCCGGGATTCGGGATCGGGATTAGGAGCATATGCGGGATCGGGATTCCGGAATAGGTTCAATCACGATCAGGATATTTAATCGCGAATTAGGTACATATGTAAATATATATATATATATACACACATAGATATATATATATATATATATATATATATATATATATATATATATATATATATATATATTTATATAATTTAGACAATCATTTTCTTTTTTCTGTTTTTTTATTTCTTTTGGTGTGTGGTATGTCCGTGAGTATTCTACCTTTTGTGTGGGAAAGAAAAAAAATGGTTGTTTAACTTTTTTTCTATGGTAGATTGCATCTATAATGTATATATAGTGTCAATGAGATGAAGAATACAATATAATATATCGTTTCAACTTATTTTTAATTTTTTTAAATTTTATTTGTTCCGAGTTTCGTTGTAAAAATAACTAGTGCAAGAAGAATAGTATGTATATAATATATTCAAGTTGGTTTAGTGTATAAAATAATAATAATGGAAAAAAAAGAAATATTTCTTACCTTTTAAGCAAAATATGGGATTTCCCGATTCCAATCCCGAATTCCCGAAATATTTCGGGATACCGATATATCGGGATTTAATAGTATGGGACGGGATAGGGATTTAAAATTTCTATCCCGAATCCCGAAATACCAATTCGGAATTTCCGAAATCCCGTCCCGAACTCACCCCTAAGAACTTTGCTTTTCCTCCCTTTTTCTTTCTTTCTTTTCTTCTTCGGTTTTCGTCAGTTCTTCGCGGGAAGCTTCGACGAGGGTTTTTCATAAGCTTTTTCTTTACGTTTAGTCTCTGATTTATTGTGTTCTTCATTTTGATGCTATGTTTATAATGAACCGAGCATTTTCTTGTAGGAAAATGAAACCTTGTATATATTGATTTTGATTTTCAGATATGTGATCAATTTGTCGTTCTTTGATTATATTTATGTTTTTCTGTGTTAAATGCCTCCGATTGTATGGCCAACAGTTGAATTGATTGTAAATAGGAATGAACTCGAGAGAGGATTTCTCGTTTGATTTTAGGAAAACATAGCTCGGGTTGTTGAAACGGAGACGTGATGCACCTCGGGTAGCCCTTAAGGACTTGACCTAAACGCTCTCTTAATATCAGGTTCTGAACAGAGACGTCGGACATGTGGGTAGACTCTAACTACAATGGAAACGGGGGTTAGGGTATTTTAGTGTCTGGGTTAGCGAATATTGAGTTGACATTACATTCGGATTTGTAATCTTTATCGATTGTACATTGGTGGATTTTACCCAACAAGCCATCACACATCGAAATTCCTCGCTTATACGGGCAGACCGTTGTTTTTATTATTGTTTATTTTTTTTAGCTTCATCCCCCGCCCTTTTGACTGTCTAGATATAGTTTAGGATAGTTTAGTTACGGTACTTGGTAAATTTATGAACTTAATTCCCTGTGGATCGATATCTGGAATTCACTATTCTACAAAACGTGATACTTTACACTTGCGTTTATTAATACGTAGGTTTTACGCGTATGAGGTCTCATGGTTGAATCCTTTTCCAGTTCAACTTCAACTGGATATTCGAGGATTTGTGTTCGAACTACTAATTTTCTTCAACTAAAACTCGGAAAATTAATACTCTGAGGCCAGACTCTTGGGAGATTAAAACTCGATCTCTCAAAGATAAACTTTAGAAAACTCCTATCTCTAGTTAATTCATGAATCCTTTTCAATTGGAAATTCACAATCCCAATATTAATTTAATTGATCTTGTTCATGCTTATAAAAGGAACGTTCCTGCACACTTTTTCATTATTCAACCAACCATCGAGTATTTGCTTGAGAATTTCAAGCTTCCACTTTGCCCTGTTGCTTAAATAGTTTTTTTGCTGGTGCTTTCTCTGAATTTCCCTGTGAGTTTGCTGCCTTTGATTCTTCGCACAATTTATCTCTTTGATCATGCTCACCAGGTGTTTGGTAATTTGATTATGAGAAACTGATCCTTTTATTTCAACAATAGGAATCAAGCCATTTGGTCTTTTCTTCAAATTCGAGTTTTGCAGAGTTTCTTTGGTTCCTATTTCACGTTACTTATATATATATATATATATATATATATATATATATATATATATATATATATATAAAAGCCCATCATGGGGTATTTATTCATAAAGGGGTATAGATAAAAAAACTCTTTTACAAAAAAATCCAGATCTAGAGGTGTGAAACAATAGTACAATTAGTGTCAGTGACAGTATAATTACTGTTAGTGACAATACAATAGTCAACATTCAGCACCGGGCGTAAAAAAAACAGATAAAAGATTTAGGGAAAAAAACACTAAAAAAAATCACTGCCGGAAACCGGCAGCAGGACAAGCAGACAGGGAAAAAAAAAATAATAAATAAATAAAAAGAAAAAATTCAACGCAGGAAACTGACGGCAAAAAAAGAATTTCAGAAAAAAAAAAAGTTACAATTGTCTATCAACTCTAGAATTTCAGAAAAAAATAAAAAATAAAAAATAAAAAAATTTGTTAGTCAATATTGTATTTTTGGTCAAAATTAATTAAATTGGGGTTATAATTAGGGGTAAGTACATAGAAATCTCCAAACACAAACTTAAAGTGCGGATCAGTCCCTACAGACGTTTCATAGGCGTATCAGTCCTTAATGAAAAGTTTCACATGCAATTCAATCCCTAGAGGCAAGTGAAAGTTCTAAAATACCATTTACTTTAATCTGAAATTACATGCCTTTTCATTTTCTCTCTCTTCCCTTTCTGTTTCTTCTCTCTTTCCTCTTTCCTCTTTTTCAATGTCTTTTCTCTCTCTACTTTTCTTGCCCGTTCCAATTCAGTTTCTGTTATTTTTCTTCAAACAAAAAACAAAAATGAACACGAAAAGGCGCAAGAAAACAAACTCCTAAATCAATACAAATGAAGCAACAAGAACAAAGAAAAGGAAGAACCAAGGTAGTAGAAGAAGAAAAAAACAAAAAGAAAAGAGGAAAGAGCCCATTTTCGAAGAATCGTGAAGGGGAAGAAATAAGATTTGATTTGTTTCCCCTAATCATTAAATCGGTTCCAATATATTTTGCTTTGTTGTTCGAGTTTGCAAAGATCATTTATTTATTGTCGATTTCGAACACCTTCTCCTGAGTATTATTCTTCGGCGATATTAGCATGTTCCCTAAGTCCTAGCAAGAATATGTAGTTGCAGGAATATGTCCTTTGTTATAGAGCTAACAATACTATTGGTCAGCTCTACTCGTACTTTATATTGAAAACATTGTACCATATATTTTGATGAATTGCACTTACACGTTGAACACATGGTACTATATTTTGTTATGAATTGAGTTTATATGGTCGACTTGGCCACATGTTAATATAAATAATATAAGCGTACCATACTAATGAACAACAAATATTTTCTAGTTTATTTGAAGATATCGTGTCAATTCTAGACATGTAATTCACATGTGTATGCATTGTACTTACGTGTTTCACACATCGGACTATAGTTTGTGATGGATTGAGTTATACCGATTTCCATGACACTTTAATGATCAATTAGTATGGAAGATGCATAAATTATGTTTTAGATGTGTATTTTAAGGTTGGTGAGCATTATTATTGCGTTTGGAGTACAAAATGTCATAAATATGTTGAATTTCATACATGATACTCATATAAGTGTACAAGATACCATAAATGTGTTGGATTTGTTACATGATAGTCATATAAGTGTATAAGGCTCATGCGTAGAGCTAAAATTTTCCTCAAATGTTGCCATAATCTATGTTGATCAACTCCTACATCATCTCATTTCAAGTTAATAGTCTTAAAATGAAGATATGAGTCTTAAAATGATATTATATGGATGCATTGGCCCCACAATAATATAAAGAATATAGAAGTACAATATGAATGGACAACATATACATTATGAATAAACTGACAATACTATATGCATGAATAACTCTAACTTTACCAGTTTATACATTGTACTTACTTGTGGAACAAAACATACTATATTTTGTGATGAATTGAGTTGCACCAATTTCCTTGACACTTTAATGATGAATTAGTATGCGAGATGCATAAATTATGTTTTAGATGAGTATTTTAAGTTTGGTGAACATTGGTGTTACGTTTGGAGTCCACAAATGTGTTTGATTTCCTACATGATATTCACATCTATTTCAAGACTTGTATGTAGGACTAGTATTTTTCTCAAATGTTACCGTAATTGATGTTGATGGATTCGCACGTTATCTCATTTCATGTAATTAGTCATAAAATGAACGAATGCCTCAGAAAATAAGTTTATATTGTTGCATTGGTCCCAAAATAATATCTATAAAGCAAGCGTACCATATAAATGGAGAACATCTACTTTTTCATTGAAAGAAGCGTACTCTAGGAATGGACAACACGTGCATCACCGGTGTAATGCATTCATTTTTATGTAGAATAAATTGTACCATAATTACAATGAATTGAATTGTACCAATTTCAAAATAAATTTAGTGATTAGTGAGTATGGGAGGGACATAAAATATATTTTAAATGACTATTTTAAGAGTAATGAACAATGGTGTTGCGTTTAGAGTTCAAAATGCCACAAAATGCCGACATGATACTCACTTAGACAACACATACTTTACCAGTGAACCAAATATACTTGATTCTAGACATAAGCGTACTATGTTGACGCATTTATTCAACTACATGACTAGCAATACTAGTACTTTTCATCTCTTATTTCAACACCATCCAACCACACTAGCAATACTATTGTTTAATACGACATATACTACTGTAGTCACATAAAACACAAAATGTTTCAAAAAATAATTCGAGAAGCGTCTTTCTCAGAACCTATATCAAACTATCAAACATCTTCTAAATATGTGGCTAGAAAATTAAAATCAAATCTTGTTTCTTCCCCTTTCACAATTCTTCGAAAATGGATCTCTTTCCTCTTTTCATTTTCTTTTGTTCACGGGTTTTTTTCTTGCACATTTTCGTTTGTTGTTTGAAGAAAAAAATAACTGAAAATTGAGTTTTGAATTGGACAGGCAAGGAAAGAAAAGAGAAAAGAGAAAGAGAAAAAGAGGAAAGAGAAAAGAGAAAAGAAAGAAAAAAGGAAGAGAGAGAAAAATTAAATGAAGAGAGAGACAGAAAGCAAAAAAAATAATATAATAATACAAACATAGGGACTGAACTGCACGTGAAACTCTGCAGTAATGATTGATCCGCTTATAAAACGTCTGTAGGGACTGATCCACGCTTTAAGTTTGTATTTGGGGATTTATCTGTACTTACCCCTTATAATTAAGAATTAGGTTTAAAGGGTTGTGGGTACTTTTGTCATATACATTACTTTTCCTTTACTTATGATACATATTAAAGGGACGGACTTATTGACGAAAAATATATAACCCCTGAACCTAGAATGATAAAGATGGTTGGTCATAAACTTATGCGTAGCTAATATATATATATATATATATATATATATATATATATATATATATATATATATATATATATATATATATATATATACATACTTGTGTGTGTGTTCCTTTATTATTCATGGAATTTTAATAAATAAACGTGTAATGTATATAATCACTGGTTAATTAATCCTGATTTCAGTGACTAATATTAACAAATGATGGCTAATATATGATACACACACAAAGTGAGTAATTTTAACTAGTGGGTTATTACAAATAAACTCATTATTGGCAACTTATTCATAAAGAGGGTCATGCTAAAACAATTTTGATAAAATAGTTCAGACAAAGTTTAGAGGTAAAAGACAATCTTCTCATATTTTAATATGCTCCGATTTCATGCATTTAATTTGGCCGACGGCTACGGCGGCTAGGGTTTATTGGTCGATGGCTAAGGTTTTAATTTGGTCAGATCTAGGGTGGATGGTGGCTAGGTTTTAATTTGGTCGACGGCTAGAATTTAATTTTTTCGACGGCTATGGCGGCTAGGGTTTAATTTGGTCGGCGGCTAGGGTTGGTGGACGACTAGGTTTTTGAAGGTAGGGTAGGGTTCATAGGGGGGTATATGTTAATTTTTTTTAACACATAGGACTTTTCCGGCAATTAGACATATCACAGGGGTGCCGCTTGCTAAAAACTCATTGTTTAATATCAATTGGTCCATGGGTTTTGATCCTCTCTAAAGTTTAATGTTGTAAAAGTTGTTGGCATATATGTTATTTTAGTGCACCTCCAGATTCATTTTCCATCTTCCTATTAGGATATTATATAAATTAGCATAAAAGTAAAGAACTATTTTGTAGCAAGGGTTGGTATCAGTTTTACATTCATCATCTTTATCGCTTCTTCCAAACAACACTTACAACAGTACAAGGAATCACCCTTTTTTGAGGTACGGAATTATGAACATCTTTATCGTACGTAATATATAAAACCATTTTCTTCAAAGATTTTACTCTTCCCTAATGTTTTTCACTTAATTAGTTGTACATTTCTTTTTTAACTTAAAAGCATGTCCACTACTCCACAAACATTTTTAATAGTATGCTTTGTGTACATTATAAAAACTTGGTGTTCAAATTTAAATATTTTTCGAAGAACAACAAGAGAAATTAAATTTAATACACAAATGAATAAGAATTTAATACTTATTTTGAGTTAATTCACATTACACATTCGCGGAGCCCAAATTTAGTGTGTACTTTGATATAAAGCCCAAATTCTTCACGAGCTTTGATTTTGAGATTGAAATTAATAACCGATTTATTTGGGTTATTAATTTGTAATTTAATCTAAAAAATGATATAAGCTTAAATTTATTATGGACTTTTAACCGAGATTCGAATTAATAAACAATTTATTTAGGCCATTAATTCGTAATTTAATCTCAATTTTGATGTCAACAATACTAATATACTAATGTTAATACTAATACTAATATTAATAGTAATACTAATACTAATACTAATACTAATTAGTACTAATACTAGTAGTAATACTAGTACTAATAATAATACTAATACTAATACTAATAATAATACTAACATTAATGTTAATACCAATACGAATACTAATATTAATATTAATGCTAATATGCTAATGTCAATGTTAACGCTAATTCTAATGTTAATTATAATCCTAACATGCAAAAGAATTTGATCTTAGCTTTTGTTAATTGTCGCGACAAATGAAACAATCAACAAAAATTGTCTTTTCTAAAATATTTCACTATATTTTCACAAATAAAATGTTAGTTCAGAAATGTTATATAGTGTTCTAATCACAACTAATAATTCAAATAAATTTTGAAATGTTTTAAAAGAATTTAACTACACAGAAAGTTCAAACATTTACAAACATTTAGTCATACTAAATGTTCAAGAAATGTACTTAATATGTTATAATGATTATAAAAGCATTTAAAAGTTAGAATCAATGTTGTCAGAACCGGACCGGACATAAAATCGGATGGACATTCGGGTCACGGTTGGACCGGTTCAACTGGGTTCGACCCGGGTTTTTTATTTTTTTTAATTTAATTATATATATATATATATATATATATATATATATATATATATATATATATATATATATATATATATATAAAAATACGTCCAAACAAACATTTACCTCATTAAACAACATATCAAATACTCTAAGTTAATCAAAAAAACCATCCATAACAATAATGTATCTCATCATAATCATCCTCATCACATAATTAAAATATAAAACATAGAAACTAGTCAATTTACTTCAAAAAAACAAAGTCACAAACATCCAAGTACGTTTATCAAACACATAAAATTTTAAATATAATATAATATCATCTCATAATAATCATCCTCGTTACTCATCAATATCATCTCCATCTTCATCTCCATCTCTATCTCCGTCTCCACCTTCTATTTGATATTCCTCTACAACATGCTATTCAACATCTATATACATAGATAGAATTTCGCATCAAGTCAATAAATTATGAGTATTATTATTTTAAAATAACTAATTCACTATAACTTAAAACTAATTTAGATTATCATCATCAAAATTAAATAACATAAAATCAAACCTTGTTCACTTGATCATCATCATCATCATCAAACCTTCTGCACTTGTTCCCTCCGAAACATAATTTCATGCTTGATCTGTTTTTTTCCTAATTGAAGTTGCTGAAGAAGCTTGTGCTTGTGACGAAATTGTATTACTTTCAAGATCAGCCATAGTCTCCTAACAAATTAATATATATAGAAAAAGATAAGTTAAATATTTTAAACACGACATACTCAAACCATACTTCAATTAATAAAAGTTTATAGATCATATTCTTTTGCATTAAAATCACATTAAAATTTCCGAGATTCCAAAAAAAATAAAGAAATATAATAAACTAATAAAGAAATATAATAAAAGAATTGTTCAACTTGCATGATTATTGAATTAACTTCTCGATTGTCATACTTTCAATTTCAAGGGGAAAAAATAATAACTGTATTACTTTCAATTTCATGAAAACAATTGTGCAACTTTTTTTTATTTTGAATTTGCTATTTATTTTATATATGTTGGTAAACATCCAACTTGCAATGAAATAAAAATCATAATTCCTTACAAATAAAAGTCAAAAGCAAGAGAAATCATATACCTTTAACCTTTACGTCAATCAATCGTTTGATTTTGTGTCTGGCAAATTACAGGTGGCGGCGTAATCAATCAATTCTAGTGCATGGGTTTTGTTTGCAGGGAATTGAAGAGTAAAAGACGTCTGCTTCAGACTTTTTTCTTTTTTTTTTTTTAAACCTAGAAATGAAACGACGACGTTTAGAGGAAAAGAGAAAGAAAAAAAAAAAGCGTATTGGAGCAAAACCGGGGTCAGTGGCCGGTTCGTCGGGTCCCGGGTTTTCCCCGGTTCGACCGGGTTCCTGCCATTTGAACCCGGTTTTTGATTTCTCCGGTTTTGATGGTCAAATCGGACCAGTTTTACGGCGGGTCGCGGTCGAACCGGTTGGACCGGCCGGTCCGGTCCGGTTTTAACAACATTGGTTAGAATAATAACTTATTTTATATCTTATAAATAAATGTACATGTTGTTCCCGGTATATAAAACGGGTAGTGAATTTAGTAAAATGGTCGAACAAATTAACTAGTGAAAATACGAAAAGATTAGCCGAGGCGAGAACTCTTTCCTTAAGACAATATTGCCACCACAAGAAATTTTGGCTTTAGAGACCATATTTTTTGGTCGTTGGAAGTTAGAAAATGGTCGCTAAAACTTATAGTGACCAAATTGAGCTTGGTCACATGTGGTCACAACAGGGTGGCTACTAAAGGTGCTCAGTGACGAGCAAATAAATTGGATGCTAAAAAATGAGATTTAACGACCAACTAATAATGGTCATTAATGATATAATCATTAGCGACCAGTTTTTGACTCGCTAATATAAAAATTCATGGTCGCATTAATATTAATATGGTTGCTATAGCAACACAAATAGTGACCATATATTTTTGGTTACTAAATGAATATATATGTAGTGACCATATTTTATGGTTGATATATAATATAAATTTGGCGGCCACATTTTTTGGTTGCTATATAGTATACATTTAGTAACCGTATCTTTTGGTTGCTAGATAATATACATACACTGACCATATTTATTTGGTTGTTAAGAGATATGCATATAGTGACCACGTCATTAATCGCAATAGGTTTTACATAGTTTCAACAATTGTTACATTTACTGGCCAATTCTAACCAGATATGCCTGTAGAAAAATGACTACAAATATATTGCCAACTATTTTTTAAGAATAATAAAAAAGAAATATATAATAATTGATTGTTAAATTGTACATACTAGTAGCCAGTACAATTAATTGTTGCACAGTAAATTAAATACATGGTGAATTTATGTACAATATCATTCAAACAATAGTTGCAAACTAAGTTAAACTAACAACTACAATGATGAGATCTGCAATAGACATCCGGAACTCGGTCATAAACTTTGCCTGCCTCTTTATGAATAACTGAAATTTGATGCAAAAGAAAAAAAAAAACCCATAAGGTTACTAGTAACCAGGAGGCCAAGTTCAATGAATGTATCACAAAAAAACACAATGAAAATGTGCAACATCAATTAACCTTTTTTTGTTGTCCGTTGAGAGTATATACTTCATGACCGTAAGGTTTGTCAACAATACAACATTCCAATGAATTCCAGTAGTGGCCATGATATCCTGAAATAAACATAAGAGAGAAATTTTATTTGCCAGAATAACCATTGCCCCTATTTATCCAATCACAGTTAAAAGATCAACAACATTCAGATAAGTATATCAGCTCATAGCTCTTAATAGATACAAAATAAACTTTAAGTGATATGTATTGGCAACATCAAAATATGTAAATTTCTAAAAATATTTCTAGTAATCACCTAAGCTGACAATCATTTCCTTAATCACATATTATTTAGTTCAACTTGTACTATTTTGGCAAAAAGACATTAATGCACTTTGCACATGGTAACATGTAATGTATTAGCTAAATCATTGATTAACCTATCTCCTTTTTGGACTGCTTTCTTAATATATCAGACCCTTTTATCATCCAATGGTGTGAAGTGGCGCAATAGTATAGCTTCTTTATCTAGATAAGTAGCAAAAATGACACTTCTAATTTACTAACAAAAGTATAATTTTCTTTGAACAAGCTAAATTTCACTTTCATTTGAGAAATACAAAACCTTCACGTACCATACTTAGACATGGCAGATTAAGGCTACTTAATCTACAGTTACATAGATTAATATTTCATGTCAAGTTAAACAAGAATGTTCCTCCACAATTAGGAAAAAAATAAGTATAATACAATGAACAAGCAAAAATTTGCAAAACTTTATTTCCAACTACATTCAAGATGTTACGGGTATATATGCATCATATGCCAACGTATAAGACTCTAAATATTTGGCGAGAAGCCCATTATAACCTAGAGTTTTGATTGTCTCAAAGAAGCCTAATATGCTAGAAAAATCATTTTCACACCCAACGGAAATAGGTTTTCTCTGCTGATACAAAAATAAATCAAGTAATATGTCTTGGCAAGATCAAAATAAGTAAAAGTATTCACCTGGGCTCACATTCGTTTCCCGGGAAATATATTGATAGATCCACTTGTATTCTTTGCCAAAAGAAAGAATGCACTCTGCTCATGGCAACTTGTGGTGTCTTCACTAAATCTTTAATCACTCTCCCTTTGAACCACTTTCTTCGTGTATCAGAACCTCAATGACTTCTTTATCTAGACTAGTAGCCAAATAATTTTTATTTCAAGTTAATAACGAGAGTACATTTTGCTTTCACAAATTACATATTTTTTTTAATTTAAAAATGATAAAACCTTCAAGAACCATGCTAATACATAGCAAATTAAGACTAAAAACTTAATATATCATGTCGGGAGCTAAACAAAATATTCATCTACAAGCAGGAAAAAAATCATTATTATTTGGTTAACATTAGCTTGAACAAGAAACAAGCAATATTCTGTAGAATTTATCTCAATTAACATACAAGATGTAATAGATACTTAGAGATACTATCCACTATATAAGATTCTAAATTAAAACCCAAGATTCGAGATATTAGAGAATGCCAAAAGCGTCCTACATGGTCCCCAAAATAAGTTGTACGAAGAACGAATGAACAAATATTACAAGATCATAGAAATTTCCCCAAAATACTTAACAAATAAAACTAGTAATGTTTAAAAAATCAACAGTAAGAAACACAGTGTCAGCAGAGAAAAAATCCATTTATTGCATTATTCACATAACCCACAAATTGGGAATCATGAAGAACCTGCTAAATCACGAAAAAAATACGCTTCAGTGGGCTACAAAGGGGCCGACAAAGAAACAACACGAGGAGAAGTTATCTACGAATAATACTGATTTTAATCGATGGGACGAGGGTGAGACGAATAGCGGGAATAGTTCTGATAGTGAACTGCACAAGGATTTTGAATTAGAAAACAACGTGGATATAGGGATCCTAGCATCTTTCAATTGAAAACCCTATAGAAAATTCGACTGAGATAAAATATACAATGAATACTCACCAGATACGAATCGATTGCAGTACCTTTTGGGTGTTGGGCCTGGGTGTTCCTTTTCCCTTTATTATTGGTTGACTGCGTAGTTCGATGGTGGACGAAGGTACTGCAACGGTTGCATATAAAAGAAGGTCCATTGATGTAATAGAAGAAAAAGAAGGAAAAATAAAAACTGGCATAGGGCTGTAGAGATGGTGGAATGTTTCGGATCTTTTGACCTTTAATTTTACCCCTTCATTCATTATCTTGATTTATAATTATAATAATCAATATTTTATTTATTTTAACTTTTATAATTATATTAAGCATGTTTTAATAATGTAAATAAATATGTAACATTCTAGTTTGAAAAAACTAATTAGTATTATTAAATTAAATTCAAAAATACAAATTTATAATCAATTCTTTTAATTTTTTTATATCGCATCTATATCTAATTTTTTTAATTGGATTGCATTTGAAATACTATGTAATTCATTTTGAATGATTAAATATTGATTCCATTATTCTTGTTGGTTGAAAATATTTAAATGATAGAAATCATAAATACGAAACTAATATAAAAGAATTACAAAGTAAATGGTTTTTTTGTAAAATTACAAAATTTGACTGAAACATAATTGTTAATAAATTTAATTAAATATAGATGAATTAAATTATAATTTTTATATCATCTATATAAAAGGTGGTTGCTATTAATATATGATTAGCCACAATTTACTTGGTTGCTAATGATCACCTAAAAAGACTTTTAGTAACCATTGAATATTTTTGGTTAAATTGGTCACTGTTATTATTTATTTACAGTAACCACATAAACTTGTCGCTAAAAGCTCCAATTTTGGTGGTTAAAGGTCTATCGATTTATAGTGACCATTTACAGCCACCAACGATTGGTTGGTCGCAATAAAATTTAAGCACCTCAATTTTTGTTACCAAATTATTTTTGGTCGTTAAATGTATACATTCAGCGACCATTTTGGTATCGTCACTAGGAATTTGGTCGCTAAAACTAGATTTTCTTGTAGCCCCGCTACGGTGCTTACGGTTATTTGGCAATGGTCTCCCAAGATACAACGGCTAACTCGGCATATGAGAACTCAAAATCCCGAGTACAACGAACGTTACTTTGTGTCTCAAACTCTCGAATCGAATACGGAGAAGATATTTTATGAAGAATATTTTCGGGCTAAAGAAAGAAGAATTCCATAGAACAAAATTATGGAATTGAATTGATTTTTATGTTGTTATTAAATCAAACATGTGGAGTTTCTATTTATAAGTTTCCAATGGTTGTGATTAATGAACACAACCATGGTTGTCAGAACCGGACCGGACCGCCCGGTCCGACCGGTCCGACCGCGAACCGGCAGTAAAGCGGTCCGGTTCAACCACCAAAACCGGGAAAATCATAAACCGGAGGGAACCGGCGATTCGGTCATAAAACCCGGTTTTTATCAAAATGTTGCGTGCGGCTGAAATATAATGGATCTCGTTGTGGGTGGTCGGAGTTTGGTGCTTGGTGGCCGGATCTTGGTGTTGGGTGGTCGGATCTTGGTATTTGGTAGCCGGATCTTGATGTGTGGTCGAAAAATTTAGTAACTGAGAAGGAGATTGGGATCTTGTGAGAAGACAAAAGGTGAAGACGGGACTCTGCAATTGCATCTATTTGCGTCAAGGGGAAGAAGAAAAAAAAATAGTAGAGAGAGAAAGTGAAGATTGAAGAAGATGGGTCACGTGGAGAGAGAAAGAGAGAGAGGAGAAATAGATTAAAAACAAATGTTTATTGAAATTTTTTAAGAAAAAGTAAGAAATTAGTTGGAAAAGTGGGTTAGAGAAAGAAAATAATTATAGAAAATAATATTTTTAAAGTATTAAAATTAATAAAATAACTAAAAATTAAAAAAGTAAAAAACCCGGTCGAACCACGGTCGAACCGGTTGGACCGTGACCCAACTAGTCATCCGGTTCTATGGCCGGTCCGGTTCTGATAACATTGAACACAACCCTTAAGAAGTTAAACAAGTGAAGAGGTGTGGCCACACCTCTTCATATTGTCACACCTATTTGATCAAATAGGTGCCTAAAAATATTTTTTTATTTTCATTCAAAAAATCATTTTATTTTAATAAATAAGTAAATCCGATGATATACCGCTAAGGAAGGTTCAAAGACAAAAGCTACCTATCCCATTGCAATAGTATCCACTTGAACTCTAGATAAAATCCATCGTTTTTCGTTAGTTTCATTTATGTGGGGGATTGTTGGAAATTTTATTTATTAAAATAAAATTATTTTTTGAATAAAAATTAAAAAAATATTTTTGGCGGATTGGGTGGGGAGGAAATGGTGCCCATAACACGGACAATAGGCTGCCGATTTGGGGAGATTTATGCTTTAATATAGTATTGGTTTTGAGGTGGATGTCGTGAGCACATCTCCGAAGCCGTAGCCGTCGCCGACCAAGGTATCGTCTCTAATTTCCATCTCCATACTTCAATTCTTGGTCAGGAAGAGAGAGATGGAGGAAATTTATGTAGCTTGGAGAGAAACCGAATCAAACCGTTGCGGAGCATAGGGCAGAGGCAACAAAGATGGTGTGGAATGTGGAGGAGGAGGATGTGTTGGTGATTGCTGTTGGAGGTGGGTGCACGGTGGTGTTATTGAAGAAGATGACTTATTTTATTTCTTTTTTCTTTTTATTACTTTATATTTAGTATATATACATTGTGTATTATCTTTTGTTTATAAATTTAAAGTAACTATTTTGTTATTTTTTTTAATAATTACTAAAATTAAGGGTAATGTAGCATATTTTTTATAAGGATAATATAGTCATTTCATTAAAGAAAATAAAAATAAAAAACTACATGTTATTATATCATGAATACACATTTGTGTTCATAAATTCATTATGCGAAAACCATGTACGCACTATGTCTTAAAACCTTCATTTAATAAGCTGCAACCAAAGAAAAAAAGGAACATTTTTATGTGGAATATAAATATAATAATCATCACTTGATAGACATGGAGGATTGGTACTGCTACTCTGCGTTTTTTGTTTTTTTTTTGGGTGTTATATTATCACATTACGCAGTTTTAAATATTCTGTGGGAAGTTTTTTTTTTTCATATCGTGTAAACTTAAAAACCGCTCAGGAGTTGAAAAAATAAAATACAATGAAAACGAATTGAATTCATCTTGTGGTGAATTTTCTTCATTGGATTTTTTCTGCGTAGATCCTGACCAAGCATCTTTATTATTCTAGGTTTAGGGACTATATCTCTTTGACCAGTAAACCCATCTATTTAATATTTATTATAAAAAATAAATGAAACATTCACGTATATGACAATATTACCCCCAACCCTTTATACCCAATTCTTAATTGTAACCCTCATTTAACCAATTTTGTCCACAAAAATCCAATTTTTACCACAAAAATCCAATTTTGACTTTTCTTTTTCCATTTTTTTTTTTCAAAAAAAATTTATTTGCCGCCGGATTCCGGCATTGACAATGAGTGAATGACACGCATGAAAGAGAGTGTGGGGGGGGGGTGTATGGCTTTGAATACTAATTATAAGGGGGTTTTGGCCACATAATTTTTTCCAGGTTATTTTTTGGGCTTTCGACATTACACAAGGGGTTTTTGACCTTAATTAATAAAATAAAACTTAACCAATAGGATACATAGAGAGATGGTCGATTTCTTTCTCTACAAAGAAAGCGGTTTTTATCTGTTAGGAGGATTTTCATTTCTATACAAAGATCGAAATTAGAGAGAATAATTCTTCTAAGAGAGAAAAACCGTATATCGTACAACTTTGAGGGTTACCGTCAAATACTTTTTTTGTAAATAACTAATAAGTAATAACTTAGCTGTTGTCTATTGTACAACTTTTTGGGTTACCGTCAAATATACCTCTCTTTTGTAAACAACTAGTAACTTACCCGTAGTATATCATGCAATTTTGAGGGTTACCGTCAAACGTGCCTCTCTTTTAGTAACTTACTCGTCCGTTGCATGGGATTAGAAAAATAATAACGCCGAATAAAATTTAACTTATTCAACAATCCCATAGAAAATTCCATCAATTTATTTCACCCAAGACAAAGGATTTCTGCATACGACAAATTGCGCCTTATACAACTAACTGTAGCAGCCACTAAAGAAGGAGAAAGATCTTACGGAAATTCCACAATGTTGGTGTTTTAGTTCGTGCGATGCACGAGATTATTTTCAAAAGCGGTAATATGTTATATCCACTAGTTGGGAAAATATTTTGAACTAACTACCATTGAATTTAATGACATTTAACAATAATATTAGTGCATTCACACTAATATTAAATATTTTTTAAACTTTGTTTTTCAATTTTTTTCAACAACCAACATAGTAATATTAACACAATAACATTAATGTGTTAACAACAATATTATTGTCTCAGACAGTAGTATTATTACCCAAGACAATAATATTGCGGACCAAGACAGTAATAAGAGCAACTCCAACGGGGTTATTAAATGGGTTATCAAACCCATTAACCTCTATTTGACTCCCCAATTTTAAAAACTATGTTCTCCAATGAGGTTATTAAAATAGAATTCTATTTTGATAACTCATCCATCCGGAAGTAAAAATACATCCCAAATTAATAATTATCAAATATTCTCCTAAAACATAGGAGCATGTGAAAAAAGAAAAACCTCAACAAAATTGAGTTTTCTTTTCTTTACTTAAAAATCTCAACAGAATAAAATTAAATTCTCTACATATTCTACAAATTTCCACCGGAAAAAAAATCTCAAAAGTATCTCAACACAATTTTTTTTTTCTCTAGAGTTTCAACAAAGTTCCACAGAAAAAAATCTCTCTCTCTCTCTCTCTATATATATATATATATATATATATATATATATATATATATATATATATATATATATATATATATATATATATATATATATATTATTTTTTCTGTTTTCAAAAGGTAAAAACTTGATTAATATTGATTTTGAGAATAGTTTACCAGAAAAATTGGTTTATATGATTATTTAAAATAGATTAAAAAATAAATAATATATGAATAATCATAAATTTGTTTGATAATTGTTTTTTGATATTTGTGGTTGGAGTTCACTAGTTGCATAGAGATATCAAAGTATAATTCTGGTTATCAAATGAGTATTTGGTAACCCCATTTGATAACAATGGGTTGGAGTTGCTCTAATATTAACACAATCATATTATTGAAAAACGTTTTCAGAAAAAAGAAACATCAAGAAAACAAAAGGTCAACGGTGGTTGACCGGTGGTCACAAACGGTAACGGTCAAAATTGGGGTTAAAATTGGGTTATAAGTCAAAATTGGTAAATTAGTGAAACTGAGGGTAAATTAGGGTTTAAATCATGAAATTGAGGGTGAAATAGGGTTTCAACGAGTAAAGGGTAATTTTGGTAAACATGAGAGAATTTTCTTTAGTTGCAAATAAGTGTTGGATCAGTGGATATATTTGCAGGATTAAAAAGTAGGGTGTGCTTTTTTTAATAAAGTCCTCTTGTCATGGGTTTACTTACAATTCACCAATAAAACTATAATATTAATCATTAATGGATACTAATATGCTGGTAAAGTTTTACGTTTATTACAACTCACCCTCCCTCAAGAAATTCTGACCTCAAATTTTTACGGTTGATACAACCTATTCTTCTTAAATAAATTTGGTACTCGAAAAATTTTCACAGCCTATCCTCTTTAATGAAATTTGGTGCTCAGATTGCACCACATATCTTAATAAGCGAACAATTCTAGATACTATAAACACCTACAAATGACTTGTAAACTATTACAAATATTCAAATCATTATGATGTGCTTCTTCCGTCCCAAACTAAATAAATATATCATCTAAAAACACTACAACGAGTTGGTCCAGCTAAGGCTGAAAGATTCTATTCACAAAGTCACTAAATATTGTAAAACATTAGTCAATCGAATATAACGAGAAACATTTAGATCTTAGTGTCCATGTATAGTTCTAACGTTTGTCTATAGATATATGTTGGTGATAATACCTACACGCAAGTGCACATATCGACAAGTAATATAGTGGACAATTATCGATCCCGGGCCCACAAGGAATATTCAACTATCTAATCCTAAGCACTAAATTGTCCCTACTATTTCAAGATCATCCTATGCACTCGAATTTGGAGTTGATTTAACAAAATTATAAATTCAAATAAAGTAAATTATAAAACGCAAATAAATAAGATGCAAGAGTAAGTAAACAAATAAAAATGAAGATTAATCAAGTATACAAGCCCAGGATTTTCGATTCTCCCTATGTTATTAGTCATCCCAACCCCTTCATTTATGCAAGCAAATAACTCAGACTACTAACCAAAGAAGCTAATTTAATCATAACTCGCTTCCGCATGTATTACAATTCCACTATTCAAGACCAAATTACTATATTCCTATGCAATTCAATCAAGAATAAATCATTAAACACAAATCTCAATTATGGCTACCTAAGGTGTTAACTATACTCCTATGCTAACGCATGCGACATTGACTAGAAGGTTCTTCAACAACAGTTCTAATTATTATACCGATTTTCCGATTCAAATTAAATAATAACAATAAAGCACATAAAGTGATCAAGTTCATGCGCTTAATAAAACAAGTAGAAGAAGTCTTTCGGAATTAATACTGGCATAAAATCATGGAAAAATGTTCACAAATCTCACATAGGGTTCAAATAAAATCCTCGAATATAAAAGTTTATCTATTCATAATTATATTCAAAAACAAAATAAACTTCATAAAAGCAAGAAATAGAACTATGCTTGAATCTTTGAGTTTCTTTATCTTTGCGTCTTGATTGTCGCTCTAAAATTGGTTACTTGATCAATGGTGATTTTCGTGCAGATCAATTTCTCTTCATATGGTGACCAAGACTTGGTAAAAATCAGGAGATTCCTTGTATAGATCAAATTTCATTAATGCGTAGGGACGTCGTCTGAGACGGCCGTCCGTTCGGACGGGCGTCTGGAAATGTGTGGGGTTCTGCCAAGCTTTCCTCCACCAAACGGCCATCTGGTTTTGCAGTTCATTTCTGGGACGGCTGTCCAAAGCTACTTAGTGTACTTCTGCCTGTTTTTTTTCATTCTCGCCCGTTTTTTACAGTTTTGAACTCCCAACGTCCGTTTCTTCAAATTCACACCTAAAACACAATGATCAAGTCTTTAAGCACGATATAATTAATAAATTCTAATAAAAATCCTTGTAAGAGAATATGATTTTGGTGTCAAATCTACACGCCAGTCAATTCAATAAATAACATGTGCCTTTAAGTAGATCAAATAAAGCAATTTATTTTAGTAAATGCTATTGATCTCTGATATTAACCATGTGTATCTTCATTCCCATAGTTAATGAGCATAAGTAAATAATGATCAACATATAAAAAAGAATCAACCACGGGCTCCCATGATGAATTACTGGGGCAAAAAAATTTCATTTCAAGTGATTCCTGAAGTTGCACCTTCAACTAATTCAATTATGTCCAAACCTATATAAACCATAATAATACCATCTATCCAAAATAAGATCAATAGAAAATGCAACTTTACATTGAAATTTTGTCACACTCTATAAATGAAAATACTTTACGAGAAACTACATTCATCACTGTTGGGGGTCGAATTGGCATAGTACGCTAAATGACATGGGCCGAGCTGGATCATCGGAAGGATGAGGCCTAATTTGAAATCCCACCTTGACCAAGCAACCTTAGATACGATTTCAAAAGAACTATTTTCGTATCAAGAAAATCCTATACCTTGAGGAACACACTTTCAGTCGAGGAATGAAGGAGAATCATTTGGATTGATCTCATGTACATCTCAGATCCACCACCGGCCCAGCTAGGTCACTAAGCCATAGATACGGTTTATCTATGGATCATAACCGAAATCCAGAAGATCCCTAGACAGGTGGAACTCGGGAGATGAATTGAATGAATTGTTAGATGAAATGAGGGAAACACAAAAGTCAAAAGACTGGATAATTTGTTGTTTATTCACTTTTTGTGTGAATACATAGTTCCAAAATATTCACGGCTGGCTAATCTCTGCTATTTTGTGCGTGGAATTTGTTAAAAGCATTGCTGTTGATCATGAATTAATGAAGCTTAAAATGTTGTTTTTTTCTATTTTCTGCTATTTTGGTTTTCAATTGGAAAGTATTCATATAACTTTTCATTTAACTATTGTATCACTATTTTCTATATTTCTCATTTGTTTACTTGGTTAGGAACCATTGTTAAACGAAGTGGTCGTGGTGTAAGCAGAGGCTTAAATCTGGACAAGATAGTGAAACAGGTAATGCTTTATAATGTTGTCAAACATGTAATAATAAGTTCTTGAAATGCATGATCTTTTTTTCCAGAGCGAAAAGATGAAGATTGTGTTCAATCCTCATGAGAAAATACCGTCTCAAAATGAGGAAAAAATTTCTGAGGGTATAGGAATTGCGGTAAGAACATGTGCAGAACTTGAAGGCGTATCTAGGTGGAGAAAAATTCAAGAGACAAACAAAGAAGTTTGTCGTAGAAGATTGTTGGTAAATCTTTATTATTACTTCATTTCTTTAAGGTTTGATGGAAAAATATATCTGTTTTTAATAATTACTTATTTTTGTAAATCTTTTTTTTTGTTTTTTCTTTTAAGCAATGGTTTGAAATTGAGGAATGGAACTCGGACCGTGTTCAATGAATTTTTCAAATATCGACATTGGAGAAACAAATTGAGTGGATGCTACAAGAATTTGGTAGAAGAAGGAAAAAATTCAAGGGATATGAGTCCTCGTGCGAAAGTACCAAAGCAAAATGGCATGCAGTAGGTGATTGGCTTGAATCCGATGAATATGAGGTTAATCATCTGATTAAATAAAAAAAATAGGATGTACTTGCATATTCGGTAAATTAGTGAACTATATATTCATATTAATGCAGGAACGATCGTTGATCAATATAAATAGTAGAAGTTGTTTCCCTTTCAACCATACTTCAGGGAAGATTAGATGCCTTTCTCGCTATAGGAAAATGGTATGAATTTTTTTATTCTCAATATTATAAGCCTGCTTCATACCTCAAATATGTAATTATATAATAATGTGTTATTTTTCTATTGTTTATGAGCTAATTATTGTTGCATTACGTACAGCCTATTCCGAGCAAGATTGAACTATGGAAGAAAACTCATGTTGACAAAACTGGTCAGTTTGTTAACTCTGAAGCGGCAAACAAATTTGTAAGATAATTTACAATTATGCTATATATTCTTTATATACAGTATATTTTATATATTTGATATATATGTTAACGTTGTAGGGTAAAATGATGGAATTAGAAGAAACATCAATGGACGAAGGAGAAACTTCCATGTCTGAGGATCAAATTCCTGTAACAACACTTGATCGTAGATCAGGATATCAAAAAAGGCATGGGATATGGGGTAGATGTATCTCGTAGATATAAATATTCATCAAATGCTCAACAAGAAAGTGAAATTAAGCTTGGATATATAGTTTATTCATTTCAAATATAGATTTGAACCTAGTATTCAAGTATTTTGAGTTTCAGAATGACTCTTGATTTCAATGGACTTATTTCTAATTTTTATATGTTATTGTAGTGAATTGATATGATTGTGAGCAAATGTTTAGTCAAATTACAGTATATTTACTAACAACAGTAAATTATTTTTTTTGTGACGAAGCAATTGTGTCAATAATCTTA